>JZLH01S0634484.1:0-18686 GCA_001188425.1 Eucidaris tribuloides | reverse complement strand
GGGAGGGGGAAGTGACGAAATTTTTTCTTAAAATCAACAGGTCCAAAATTTTTCCCCGGTCACGCAGTCGCCGAAAAGCAGAAATATGGGGTGAGGGGGGGGGGGACGTAATTTTTTCACAAATCAAGTCCACATTTTCAAGCTCACGCACAGTAACAGAAGAAACTTAATCACCAGTAGGGGGGGGGTGTTTATGCAAAGATTTTTCTTCAAAAATCTTACTAAAAAATCAATGTATTCATCATTTTTTAGTTACACCCACTTTTTCAAAACAAAGGGGGGTGACTTATCTGCTGAAAAAAAGGGGTGATTTCCGGCGTTAAAAAGGGGGGTGTTTAGGGGTGTTTTTAACACCCCTTTCGGCAAAAGGGTGGTGTTTGAACACCCCAAACACCCCCCCTGCGTACGCGTATGCCTGAGGGTAACAGTGATTAAGTTCGCTTTTCTAGTCCCTGTCATCCGAAATGATGACGAAGCAATAATATTAATATATATAAAAAAATTGTACCGTTGTTTATCTGTAATTATTTTGCTATGATAACTGTCTGAAGTTTGGATTCCAGTGTGTTTATTTGTCCATTAAAATACTATCATGTAGGTCAGATATCAAAGTTTGATATTAATTTTGAATGAGGCTTTCTCAAAGTTAAACAGTGTCCTTAAAAGTATTAGACCTTGATTAAAGGCAAGGTATCTCTTTTGCATGCCTAAAAAATTAAAGGGCAGTGACATGATTGGGCGCAATAAAAAAAATGGCACTAGAACCAAACTGGTTGAAAGATATACAATGGACACACCAACTGGTATGTTCCTGGCTGGAATGATTTATCTTGAATTTATTTACTTGAGTCAAATCAAGCCTGAACATTCTAGCATTTTGTTTCTATCGAGCCCCGATAAAATCAGCTGCCATAGAGAGCTACACAATATATCTGTCTGTCAAAAGGCACACTGATGCAAGTAACTTTAGAATGAGTCGACTTTTGAATGCAAAATTTTCACAGTAAAATCTTTGCATATGTAGCTTACTTGATTCTAGAATAGTTTAACCCCAAGTTGAGGACCACCCCAATCATGTTATTTACCTTTAACCATTTTGAAAAATTTAGAAGCTTTAGCAATATAGGAGGTGAAAATTCAGTTTTAGTGGAATCATAGTGATCGTTGGGCTTTGGTTTGAATTACTGTCTCCAAAGGACACACTTCCGAGCATACAACATACACTAATATATGGAATGAGTGATGTTTTCCTGTGTTGCAGGGTGAGGTGCAAACGACAGTGCCGGCCTTTAGTGCCTATAAAACGTAACATGGTATCTAGCAGAGGCCTCGGCACGTTTCAGGAATATAAAGCATTGAAGGGGCAGATCATTGTGCGTGAACGATATTCTGCCCCTCCAATGCTTTGTATTCCTGAAACGTGCCGACGCCTCTGGATTTAAGTGTTAGTGTAAGTGAGCAAACCACGTAAAGAGTTTTGTTATTTTACAAATTATGGCATTCACCATGTATCCGAAATTGGGTTCTTTGACTTTGATTTCATTCCCTTGTCAACCCGATATTTTCGGAAAACAACAATAAAATGATCACCAGTTTAATTACTAGATACACTGCATGATCATAACTCAAATATTTGCGCATATTATAATGCCCACGAATTATACTATTAACGCATATATACTTGGAAAAGATCGACAACGCCCTTCGACTCAAATTTGGTTCATTAGTACCTGGTCTATACTCCTTTGGTCTACTAACCACATTGTCTAATACATTATGCTAGTAATATATCATATATCTAAGGCTGTGGTCACAAATATAAAAATTGGCCTGCTCGGCGACCGGGCGGCGAGTTTTTAGCCAATTTCGCCCGGTCACCGAGCGGTAGCCGCCCAGGCACTGCTGGTTTTTGGGGCATCGGTGGGTCGCCGCTGAAGTTTTAGTTTCTGGCGGAGCCTGCTCGATTTTACTCACCGCCCAAAACACGCCCGGTGTCCGGGTGGTCACCGGGTGCTCGCCGCCCAAAACATGCCCGGTGTTCGGGCGGTCACCGGGCGCTCGCCGCCTGGGCATCGACCTAATCAAAAAATCACCATCGAACGATTTATGTTAAATATGTTACTTGTTGTTATTGTTGTCGGTTTTAACCTCGCATATCAATCGATGACCGATTATTCACCCCGAGTAATCTACTTTTCGAAGCTGCTTAATAAAAAGTATAGTCTAGGTTTTAGCCGTTACTATTTCGCTTTAATTCTCCGAGTTGCAGCCAATACTCGAATATCGCGCCAAGCCGAGTGAGGGCGATTACCCCAGTGACGACGCAATTACTGGGGTAATCGCCCTCACTCGGTTTGGCGCGATATTCGAGTATTGGCTGCAACTCGGAGAATTAAACCGAAATAGAAACGGCTAGAACCTAGAATAAATAAAATGCCGCGACGCGGTCGCCGCCCGGTCGCCGCCGGTCGCCAGCCTGTCGCTGTTAGGCATTAGGTCAGTCACTGGCGGGCGGTGAGTTCAAAATCCGTCAGCGTCTGGACGGCGCCTGCTCGATTAGGTCGGTACCCGGGGCGGCGCCCACCCGGCACCTGGCGTGTTTTTGGCGGCGGCGAGTAAAATCGAGCAGGCGCCGCTGGAATTTTAACTCCGCACTAAAACTTCGCGGCGACGACCGATGCCCTAAAAACCAGCGGTGCCTGGGCGGCTGCCGCTCGGTAACCGCGCGAAATTGGCTAAAATCTCGCCGCCCGGCCGCCGAGCAGGCCAATTTTTGTATTTGTGACCACAATGTCAGGCCCTCCTCAGCGTGCTCCACAAGCAGACAACAGCTGGATTTTTGTACAAAGTTTTCTAAAATCCACATGTATTTTTTTTTTTTAGTTTTCATTAAATAAAAAGCCAAAAACACAAGAGAAAACAATGGAGCCGAAGAAAAAAAACTGTTTTGTTAATGGCACATGGATGGCAACCACATAAATATGACCAGGTTGCCAGTGAAAAATAGTCCCGGCGGAGCCCAGTGGTCCGCCGCCAGTACACATTTATATCTGCAGGGACCTACCGATCACCGGCGCGCCACCGGCCGATTCTTACAAATCGTCGGTGGGGGACCGCCAAATCGCCCGATGACCGGTGGGAGACCGTCCGATGGCCGATGGGAGACCGCCAAATCGCCCGATGACCGGTGGGAGACCGTCCGGGAATCGGTTAGTCATCAGTCAGTTACTGCCCGGTCGCCGGGCGGAGACGCTCCCTCGATTTTGCCCAGTTTTGATTTGAATCGATCGGTGACCGACAGGAAATCGACAGTGCGCCGCCCGAGCATCGCTAGGGCTTTACAGCCCGCTCAACATGCTCCAAGAAACTGCGGCGATATCCAGAATCCGAAATCCCAGATTCTATTTGCATCTGGATTCTGGATTTCGGCCGTTATCCCATTTGGGAAACGTTCAGAAAATGGGATTCTGGTTCGTTTTTCCAGATTTCGTGAACATTGAAAAATCAGATATCGAATTGTGCTTTAATACCCTGATTGCTGGGCGATGCCTAAATTCCAGCGGCGACCGAGCAGGCTATAAATCGGGCGGTCGCCGCTTTTATTTGTGACCGTAGCCTTAGGTAAATTCCCAATCTAAACTCCCACCCATAATCTCAAAGCAACATACTAACAATGACCACAGTTTACATAAAATGCGGGCTACATGCTCTAGTGTCTTTGATAAGGTCCAAAATGCAGCCCTGGAAAAAAAATTATCTTAAAATGATTATTTTGTGCTTTAAAAAAGTAAAAAATCTGCTAGTACTTAGGTTGACCGGATGCACCATGTCCATTTCCTCCCATAGACTTACTGCGTGTATACCTAGGCTATTTTATACTCCACCGCAATGGAAATTCATGTGTGACGTTCATTCATGTATATCTTGCCAGTGCATGGCAGCATAACTTTCCAAACTTTCTGTATGCTAGGGATGTTTATTTGTCCATTTAAGCACTATTATGAAGCTCAGATATTACAATTTGACATATTTTTTAAAACTGAAGCTCCACATATCAGCTTGTGTTTTTGACTCTAAATCCTTCAATCAAGATTCTGCTGCCAGACAAAATAAACAGAAATCAAATATGGTTCCAGACCAAGTGGCAGTTCCCTCACATTTCACAAGCAACGGGTGTACGTAAAATTCACTTTATCTTCAGTGCTTTCTCCAACCCACTATAGCCTATGCCCTTTATAAGTGCAATTTTCTTACGTTTTTTGTCTTTCTTTACAGTTTCCCAGTCCGCAATTTCAAAGCGGTAGTCTTCAAACTTCACGTTCTTGAGGTTGAACATCATCCTCGCCACTTCAGCACGATCGCGACCGTTGAAGTACATCAACTTGTAGGAAGTCATGTCGAAATATGTGGTGGATCCTTTGTGAAAGAGTGAATGGTCCCGACTTTTCTTCTGGCGAAGAGATTCCAAATGAAAATGGAATACTCGCGCTGTGCCTATTTATACAGTAAAAAGTGACGACCAAATCCTTTGACAAATATATGAACTTGTACTTTGCCCTCTCAAGGAGACGGATTGAAGTACAAAATATTGCTACGTAGTCTTCGTATAAGACTCAAACTGTTTGTAATAATTCAAGGTATTGGCCTGCAGACAATGGTCACGCGATTTTATTTGTAATGGGGGAACACAGTAATGTATGAAATTCTACATGTACAATGTACATGTATAATATCATACATTGTTTTATCGAGACATGAGAATACTTGTAATATTCACTTATATGCAGATGATACGGTACTGCATTTTTCTGATAACAATCCTCGTACAGTACAACAATTATTACAAAATGACTTGAATAAAATATGTGCGTAGATTAATGAAAATAGACTGAGTTTAAATTGTGAGAAAACATTATGTATGCTTATTGGCAACAAGAAATTATTAAACGAACACAGAATTCTCAATTTAAATGTTAATTCAAGAATCCTTGACCAGGTTCATTGTGTGAAGTATTTAGGTATTAATGTTGATGAAGAACTGAATTGGAATACACAAGTTAATAGTGTTTGCAACAAAGTAAGTAAAATTATTAGCTTTATGGGGAGAATCGGTTGTATTGTTGATAGACGAAATCTGAATTTAATATATAACTCCTTCATACTTCCACAATTAGATTATGGAGATATAGTGTGGGACTCTGGTAAAAAGAGTCAGATATATTATATATGATACAAAAACTGCAAAATCGAGCGAGCCGTATTATTTTAAATATTGATCCACGTTCTCATATATCAAGTGAAGAACTACATAAGATTCTTGACTGGGATTCTCTCGCTACTAGAAGAACAAAACATCTTCTGCAATTAGTCTATAAGGATTTACATTACTCCATCTTACGTAAGTGATTTTTTTAAGGTCAAGGAAACTGTATATTTATTACGCTCTGAATATAATCTTTGTATTCCAAAACCAAGGAGTAATTATTGTAAACGAACAATTTCTTACAGAGGTAGTACAAGTTTCAATGAACTACCATTGAATACCAAAAACGCCCCCAGTTTAAATGCATTCAAAGTGCACCTAAACGAACAGATATTGCCATGATGATTTGTTCACTCCTAATTTATTTCGAATTTATTTTATTTATATTGAGTATAAGCTGTTCTTGTAGGTGACTTCAAGACATTTATATACCTTAAAATTCTACTTTTCGTTCATCTGTTCATACGTCTATTGTTGTAATTTTAATTGTAAATATTATACTTTACTGTGTTTACTTCCTCGTTTTAGGTTAATTTGATTTATTGTGTAGTTATTTATGTAACGAGACATTCACTTCAATTTATTGTAGTTTATGGTTAAGTTTGTTAGTTTCTTTCATTGTACATACCTTTAACGATTACATTTCAAACAATTTCTTAGTTAAATTCGATTTTGAATATATAAATGGACCCTCTTGAAAAACAGCGTTTTTACTACGCTGAATGAGGCTATCCAGCCGTATATTTTTAATTTGTTTTGATACATACAGAAATAATACCAATACCAATTCCAATCGCATAGTGTCCCGCTGCGCCTTGAACAAACGATATATGTCGTTCAAACGGTCCACTGACCCCTCCAAAGGACGTTGACACTTTGGAACAAAATATTTCTATTAAATTCAAATTTCGAATACATAAAGCATTGGAGTATGAAAAAAAATGATGTTAAAGTAAATCTCATTCTGAAAGTCAATGTTTATACTGCAGGTTTGTGGTGACATCATGATTTAAAACTACTCTCTAAAAATAATGAATGAAAATGTCTAAAAATGAAGTCCTGCAAAAACATGTTTCATGATTATTTAGTGCTTTAAAAAAGTACAAAATATATGAGTGCTTATGCAGGTTGACCGGATTCACTTCGCCCATTTCCTCACATAGACTACTGTGTGTAGATCTGAGCTGTTTTATACCCCACCGCGGTAGAAATTCACGGGTGACGTTAATTCATGCATATCTTGCCAGTGGCAGTATAACTTTCCAAACTTTTATATTCTTGGGTGTTTATTTGTCCATTTAAGCACTCCTATGTAGCTCATATATCTAAGTTCGACATTTTGTTCAATTGAAGCTCCACAATGTTAGCTTGTGCCTTTAACCCTCTTAGGGGCGATCGCACCACCAATGAAAACATTGGGGGCAAACATATTGATTTGCCCCCCCCCCCCAATAATTTTGACAACTTGAAAAAATCATAATATGCAATGCAAATATTTCTTTTTTAAAGCATTGGAAAGCACTTTAAAACCATTAAACATGGCATAAAAATGCTATTGAACATACACAATTGTCAATTTTTCGGCGCGCTTTGCGCGCAAAATGCTGTATTACAATTTGACACGCAAAACGCGCCGAAAATTTTGGACTTTTTTTTTTTAATTTTGCCCCCCCCCCCATCCGAAACATGGATCGACGCCCCTGCTATTGCAACATAACTCAATCGACTATGCACGTAGTATTTTGAGGATGGTAATGAAAGGGTTAACAGGCAGTCTACTCAACATAATTATTCTGTATTACATATAATAACCTACATCATCAATTACTATGTTCAGTCACGAAAAATAAACAACGAAACACAGTGATAAATGTCTAGACATGAAAGTAAACATAATCTGTTTGGCTTCTTCGTCAACCTCTTCACAAACACAAATCTAAGTTAATTCTACACAATTGCTCGTTTTGCAAATACTACTCATAATTGCATCTAATAATTTCCTATTAATGACCTTTGTGGACCATCTTCAAACAAAAGAATTCATCCGACGTAAAGGGCAAAGTAGTGGTGTATTCAGCACTTATCGGTCACAAGCCTATCAAAACATGTAAATACAAATTTCCGCACTCTAGAATACTCTAATTATCATGTAAATATTGGTATTGTGGAGTTAAAGTCCTTTAAATAATAATTTTTGACAACCTTTTTAGAGGGGGTTTGGGCTAGAGACAACTTTTCTAGGTCATTGTTGACACTGGTTTGATATTCCTTCATATGCGGTGCCGTGCATGGCGAGTCTTCTCAAGCTAATGTTATGTGTATTAAAGAGACTATATGATATTGTCATGATTGTGGACGCACCATCTATAAAAAAATTGTCAAACTTGCTACCTGACAGTGTTTGAATGGGCAAAATAATAACACCCTAGAACACAAAACGTTTTACGATGGCTTTAATTGTTTGTTTTTTGGTTTTAGATCGTAGGAATGTCTCAAAATTCTATTTCGGCTTATCTGTAATTCCTAAACATCTAGACCACAAAACAGGGGCGTCGATCCTGGAGGGGGCAGGGGGCAGTTGACCCCCCCCCCCTTCGCCCTTCTCACACACACACCACACACACACACACACACACACACACACACACACACACACACACACACACACACACACACACACACACACACACACACACACACACACACACACACACACACACTCACACACACACACACACACACACACACACACACCGTACACACACACACATGAAAATACTGGAGGACATATTGATTTGCCCCCACAATTATCATGACAACTTGAAAAATTCGTAAAACGCACTGCAGAATTAATACGTTTAAATAGCAGTGCAAGACACTTCAAAACCATTAAACTTAGCATAAAAAAAACTAAAAATACACTATTTAAGTTATTTTCGGCGTGCTTCGGGCGAAAATTCTATGTTGCAATTTCGACCGCGGAGCGCACCAAAAGATTCAAGATTCAAGATTCAAGATTCAAATTTATTTTCCACAATTCATTAAAAACATACAAATATAAAAGTCATAAAAATTATAAATAACAATAACATAGTTACATAGTAAGTACAGCATAATTGCAAAGAATGACACTGTTTTGATAGCATAAAAAGTGGAAGGGAACAGCAATGGGTCATTGACCTTTCGGGGTTGAACCCTGTGGACATTTACTGTGAAGACGTGATCATTAATGGCAACAAAAAACAAAATAACAATGACATTACGACAAACAACACAAAATCATTAAGGCACAACGTGAAATTATGTACTGCAACAATAAAAAAAAAACGCATGAAAAAAAATCCTCAATAGGTACTAATCGCCATTGTTTTATATTTCTTTTGAACGATGAGAGTGATGGGCTTTGTTTTATTCCCCTGACTAAAGTGTTCCATAATTATGTTCGGACCAATAAATCTTATACTATTTCTAGACAACTTATAACAACAAAATGGTACATATAGGTTACTGGAGTTCCTGGTTTTGTAACAATTTATGCATCTATTTGTAATAAAATAATCATTGAATAATTGAGGCAAAAGACCTGAAACATGCAACGTGAAGAGCGTAAATGTCAATTACATGTACTTTGAAAAGATTTATTTTTTAAAGAGAGTGTCAGTAGATGTCCAAAAATGTGAATTAGTGACGATGCGAATTGCTCGTTTTTGTAATACAAGTAATCTATTCAATAAATATATTGCACATTGCACCTTCAGTGATTGGGTTGAAAAACATAGTGCTAGAACAGCAATTTTTCATAAAGTGAGAAAAAGTCTTATCTGAAGGGCCAGCAGGCAATTCATTTACCAAATCAGAACCAATGTTACAAAAGATTATAGAGCTCACAATTTATTTAATCTGTGGTCAATGTTAGCCTGTTGCTTTAAGTATGTTTTCTTCATTTAATATTTGTTTTTATATTTGTGACTACTATCATATTTTACCTGACCAATATTATATATAATGAAAGGTGAATGATCGCTAATATCTGTAATAATGATACCAGATTTAACCACGTTTTCTGAACGATTAACAAAAACATTATCAAGTAAGGTTGCCGTTACATCAGTGACACGGGCAGGACGGGTAGGTTTGAAAAACAAAGGAGCGTAGGAAGAGGTAATAAATAAGTCAAGAAATTTATTAGTTAAATTGTTATATTTTAGTAAATCGACATTAAAATCACCCAAAATAGTACATTGTTTTCCTTCCTGAGAAATTTCATAAAGAATTGGTTAAATTGAATCAATGAAAGACTGTATCGATTGATTAGGAAGTCTATACACGGTTGCTATAATGAGATTGTTGGAAAGGTTAGTTATTTCAATAAAAACCGATTCAATACACTTATTGAAAACTTCAAGGTCAGCTCTGCGTTCAAATTCAATAATTCTTCGCCTTCAACAATTCCAACACGTCCACCTAGTCTCTCTGATTTTCCTCTCCCGATAAATTTATAATTAGGCTGTGGTAAAGACAAAATTTCACCTTCTTGCATCCAAGTTTCCGATACACTAATAATAGAAAAGTTAGTACCCAATGAATTGAGACACGAAACAGTGCCGTCATCAGCTTTTTTCAAGAAAGGGTGCGTTTTGAAAAAAAAAAAGACGAAACTTATCAACTCCAATGTCAGGCAGCGGCGCAGACATGAGTTTTTCGACACTGCACTATTAGGTAGATATGAATATAGCAACACTGATACTAAGAACATGTCACCCTTTTCAAAAGACAGGCCCGTAACCAGATTTTTTAGGGGGGATACCCCCTCCCAGAGCAGGGAAATTTTGCATTTTAAGCCTCTCAAAACAGCATTTTTATGCCTATTTTTTACAGGTATAACGGCAGCCAGGGCCGTACCTACCGGGGGGGGGTGTGGGGGGTGTGACACCCCCCCCACTGCTCTGGATATTGTCGTAAATCTGCGCTTGCCGTCGGGAAAAATGAAAAAAAAGCGCGTGAGAAAAAAAAAGGAAGGAGGAGAAAAAGAGAAAAGAAGGGAAAAGAGAAGAAAGGGAAAAGAAGAGGAAGAGAAAGGGAAAAGGAAAAGCGAGAGGAGAGAAAAGAAAGGAGGAAAAAGAGGGAGGAAGAAAGAAAAAAGAGAGGAAAGGGAAACAAGAAAATGAAAAGGAGAAAGAAAGAAAGGTGAGAAGTGGAAGAAAAAATCAAGAGCGTAGCCAAAGGGGGGGGCAGGGAGACAATTGCCCTCCAATAATGCATATTCCGAGTTTTGTCGGTACATATTAGACATTTTTGTACGCGACAAAATGTCTCAAGTACCGACGAAAATAAGCCAAGAAATGGCACTTTCTTGAAGCTAAAACGCAAATTTTTTCAAACTCGCTCGCCATAATGACCAACGATTTTGTTGACGCTGCTTTGCGCGTAATTTGTAAGTCATATTAATCATAACGTCACGTTCGTCAGTAATAGAAAAGAGACCACGTCATCTTTTACCGACAAAATGTCTCAAGTACCGACAAAATAAGCAAGAATAGGGACTTTTTTGAAGTGAATAAAACGCGAAATTTTTTCAAACTCGCTCGCTCTGCTCGCTCGCATAACGACCAAGATTTTGTTGACGGTGATTTGTCAGGCTAATATAAGCTTTGTCGGTAATGTATTATCATAACGTCTTGTCGTCAGTAATAAACAGAGAACCACGTCATCTGTGTTCAAAAAATGTCCCAATAACCAACAAAATCATGCAATATATTTGAATTTCTTAATGTAAAAATGCGAAAATTTTCAAAATCGCTCGCTCCGCTTCTGCCTCGCAAATTAACTCATTCTTGTCATACTTGTTTGTCAAACATATGACCTCTGTATAGATTCAAAGGAGAGGCACTTCAGACAGAACTACTATTAGAAAGGGTCTAATAATATTGGTATTTATAGTTTGCCCCCTGACCATTTTGTTAACCTGGAAATCACATTTTGTCGATACATATGAGAGAATATCCCCTAAAAGACAAGCGTTTCCTGACGCCTTGAAACTGCATCTCTGTTTAGGCGCTTCGCTCGCTTGCTCCCTGTATGAACCCCGCTCCAAGACCGTCCCAATTTACTACAAAACAACATTGCAGCAACCTTTGCACAAACCTGCCAATTGAATTCCTTCATCAAAAACTGACCGCTGAATACACACATTTTCAAGGAAAATATGTCAAATTTTCTCACCCTGGAGGGAGGGGCCCCCCCTCCCAGACCCTCCCCAATTTATCCTAATCAACAATTGCCACACCTTTTGCACGACAAAAGACGAGGTCAATCTATGCATTCTTCATGAAATATGGGCACTGAAACACACCTTTTTCAAGGGGTCAAAATGTCCAAATTTTCTAACCCTGGGAGGGGAAGCCCCTCACAGAACCTCCCCAATTTGTCACAAAACAAAACATTCGCCAACAACCTTTGCACAGAAATGCCAAATTATGTATTCCTTCATGAAAAATGGGCGCCTGAAAACGCACATTTTCAACGGCAAAAATGTCAATTTTTCTCACCCTGGGAGGAGCCGCCCCTCCCAGACCCTCCCCAATTTTATCACCTCATCACAATTGCCAAAACTTTTGACACACACACACACAAAAAAAGGTCAATCATGCATTCCTTCTTGAAAAATGGGCGCTGAACACTACCTTTTCAAAGCAAAAAATATCAAATTTTCTCACCGCCCCTGGGATGGGAACCCCCATCCCAGCCCTCCCCAATTCATTATCAATCAACAATCGCCACACCTTTTTGCACTCCAGCAAAAATACAAGATTTATATGTATATTTCAGAATGGAGAAAGAAATTGTTAACAAGGTGTAAGGAGGGTATAGTAAAAAGTATAATAGATACACAATTGAACATGCCAGAGCTTTATACGGTTTGTAATGTATAGTACGTTTGCCGTCGGTAATTTTGTGGAAAAAATGTTCGCGTAATTAGTGCTTACACCCCCCCCCACTCGAAAAGGTCTAGCTGTCGCCCCTGACGGCAGCGGAACGGCAGTATGATTTTCTCAAATAGTAAAACTTAGGGCCATATTACTGCAATATATAGCTTGTCGTTTTCGGTGGATGGTGTTTTCATGTGGGCCTGAGAACAGAACATAAGTCACTATTTCGATTCCAGCATTATCCTATGACAAATTCCGTATCATTGGTGCACCTGTCGTGCACATGGTAACGTCGTGTGAACCACGGAACCGTGACCGCGGGGCCTGTGCGTGATAGGCGCGGGAAAATCTTTAGGGGAGCTACTGCAGGGCCTTGACGGTAACCTGCGCGGGTATAGTGGGGGGATACCGGGACCTTACACGCGGTAGAAACTTTTTATAAATACGTGATTTCTTGGCATCGGTAATAGATATTTTAAAGCTACTATTTATGAGATGTATTTTTTGATTAATCATTTGATTCAAAAAGATATCCAGACAGTGATAATTATGAACTGTAATTGGTAGTCCATACATTCGAGGCGAGCGAATACGAGCCGAGCGGAGAGGAGGTGTGAGTGGAGGGGGAATACCCCTCCCACGGTAACACTCTTAAAAAAAGTATAGTCAATATGACTGATATCTAGTCAAATCTGACTAGGCTAAAGGGTCAGGCACGGGGCAACTGATAATCAGTCATTTTGACTAAGTATTTCCATAGTTATTTTATGTGACTATAATAACCAGTCAAAAAACTACTAGATTTCTGTCATTTCACTTCCTTTTGAAAATCAGTTTTGACTATATATTAATATGTAGTTATCAAATTTCACTGAATATTTCAGTAATTTCATTTTCGGGGGAGGAGGCATTGAGTATCCTATTTCAAGGGGTAAGTTAGACTGCAGTAGGTCTTATTTATGAGCGATATCTGATTCAAACATACGAAACTCGTATATATGGAAGTTCGCTAGAACGTAGTCGTAACGTAACTTTTGGAGCGTTGAATAAAATACAGCGTTTTCGGAAATACATACAAGCCCCGTCCTTTACAGACACAGACTACAATTAATCAGTGCTAGTGGACAGTGTCGGAGCCAATGCAGCAGCGGCTCACACTCACAACTCATGGCGTCATCTTCAATTGGTCCACAAAGTTACGTTACGACTTATACGTTCTACGACTTTCATCATAGGCCCTATACGAGTTTCGTTATGTTTGAATCAGATATTCTCATAAATATAGACCTACTGCAGTCCTTAACTTACCTTGAAATGTTCATACCAAATCTCCATCCCCCATTCCAGGAGTTTTGCGTCACAAATTCGTCCAGGTCGGCCAGGTTGGTACAGCTAGCGCAGCGCAGGTATACAAGGTACTAGTATGCATGCAAACGTTCGTATTGCAGCGCAGCGAAGTACTTGTACATTTGTATTAACAAAGACGCTTCACACGCCAAGCGGAATCGGGCCAATTAAGCGTATCGGCGCTTAGTTTTCCCTAAGCCATCAAGGGGAACCCGTTCACGTAACTCATTTCACCTATATAGTTATTCATCAATGAGCTGATTAATATAGTAAAAGGCACCAATGCAACTGGGAATAGAAAGTAACTGAATTTTCAAGTTAATTTCACTTGCTGCGGATAATTATATCAATCATTTAACTAGATTGTTTTTAGATGTGAACTTTTTGAAATACGCACTAACGAAATCGTTGAATTCTAAGGCCCATGGTAAATACATATTATAAAGGTATATTTTATTTAAAAAAATATTAGGAATTGTAGGTCAGGTCTTTTCAAAAAGAGTACAGGAACTATGTGAAAAACTGTAATTGCGTTGTTCATACTTCGCAAGGGAGCGAAAGCGACCGAGCTGGGGAGGCGGTGGGAGGGTCATGGAGGAAGGAAAGGACACATCATAAGGGGCATACTCCCCTCCCACCCTCACCCAACAAACCGCTCTTACCAGAAAAGTCCACAATGCTTTGTACACAGTGTATTTACATTGTGACAAGGTGTGAACATAATGAGGGCACTAATTCGGCCCATATTCACGGTATGATGATTCACTGTGTGCTCTTATGAGGTCACACTGCGACGACCGTGTGTTTTTCTAGCACTGTGTGGCATTTCGACCCGTTTCACAGAGTGACACCTTGTGTGCACACACGTCTGTGACGACATTGTGTTCTTTCTGGCAGGGACGTGGGAACTTTCTTTAAAAAAACAAGGCCGTAGAAAAGACGATTTTTAGAATGTGAATACATATTTTCAATGGTATGATTTTTTATTCAAAGATTATTGGATTGGGTATCGTACTTGCGAAGGCGGAGCAAAGCAACCGAGCAGCGGGAGGGTGGTCGATACCCTATCCCATTGCCAGAAAATTTTGGAAACATACGAAAAAATGGTTGTGAAATTCTTGCATGGTAAATACCTATTTTAATGATACATGTACATCTTTAACAAGATTATTACGGATTGTAGTCAGGAATTTTCAAGAAGGATGTAGACATACCGGTAAGTAAGTATGTGGGAAACTACGTGAGCTAGTTACACTTGCGGGGAGCCAAAGCGACCGAGCGGCAGGAGTATGTGTGGAGGGTGCCCTTTTTTCCGAACAGTATAAGAATTTTCAAAATACGCATAGAAAAGACGTGTTTTTTAGGCATGGTATTATGAAGACCGGTATGAAGATTCAGGAATTGAAAGAGATGCTTCAGGATGTATGTGAAAAATGTAGATCTAATTGGATATTCTACTGCGTAGGGGCAATGGACGGGTGTGGATGGGGAACCCGCAGCAAGAAATTTTGGAAAATAAACGGCAGCAAGACGTGTTTCTATACAGTAAATACATTGAAATTATTACCGTGGCTTGTCGTTAGAATTTCAAGAAGATATACAGTAAGTAGCTGGGCCTCTGAGAAAAAAGGATGTTTCTAAATGCAGTCGACGGGGAGCGAAGCGACCGAGTAGGGGCATGAAACCTTTTGCAAAATAGTATTAAAAAAGACGGGTTTCTGCGCATGGTAAATACATATTCAAATTTGATTTAACTTCTTTTTATCAATATTTTCATCTTTGCCAATCGCTTCAGTTTATTTATTCATATTTTCTTTTTTTTGTCCGATTTTTGTATTTTGTTTGTTTTGTTTGTTTCTTTTTTTTGGGCGGGGGGGGGGGCGCTTGAACTTTTTTTTTGAGGGGGGAGGGGTGACTCAAGCTCCCAAAAGCCCCCGTTAGAAACCGCGACCTGTGCGTGGGACGTATAGGGTGTTTAAAGAGCGTATCAGTCTTTCTTTATCAATTTTTCTTCTATATTTTTCTCATTTTTAATCTGATATTATAAAAAAGAAAAAAATATGATTTTTTTTACCGAGCGGACTTTTGGTCCTCGCGAGAGGGGGGGGGGGGTGGTTCGCTTTCAAACCCGAACCCTGGTTATGCGGCCTGAAAGACCCCCCCTCCCCTTCCCCGGCGACGGCAATTTTTTTTTTTCTTCTTCTTTTTTCTTTTTTTTTTTGTCTGAATGGGCGTGCGTTCGCACCCTCTTCGCACCCCCCCCCCCCCTGGCGACGCCCATTGCTGAAATAAAATTGTCAATTAATTCTTTAAGACTCCCGCAATTATATGCGACACAAGTCAGATTTGGAAATACACTCATATTGCTTCATCTTATAGTTTAAATTCGATGGGAAAGAAAATTCATTTCGTTTTCTCCTCATTATTCATCATCTAATATATTACCAACATTTCCATTACTGGTTTTTACAACTATAACAAAACTCGATCACACGATTGCATTGTTGCTGATACAGCAAATATTATTTCAGACATACACACAGAGTAATTAAATATATAGAAGCAATTAGCACGATTAGAAAAATTGATAAATTCAAAAACTCATTACATGCATATGTGTAACAAAGTAGGTTTAATAGAGCAAGAACATGCAATAAGAACTCATGACCTGCGAGTTCAAATTCATATAAATAATTTCTCACAATGGTGACACTGCATATACAGAAATCCCTGTGAGTTCAAAAGTTTGCGAGATCCTCCTTGTGAGTGTGTATTTGCTTCTTCATTGCTCTGTTATTCGTAGTTTCGACCGATACAAATGATTCTGCCATCTATGGCGAACCACGCTGAAATTACGTTACTATCGCGCTTGTATACTTATCCTCCAAATGCTTCGCCAAAGCAAGTTCTCAATTCACAATTAAATCCTAGTTTTTGTTTTCTTTGAGTTTTGTTTCTGTTTCAGCAGGCTCTGGCTGTTATGTAGTGGACGTGAGCTTCACGCATGATTGCTCAGCGGTTTGTGTGACTAATTGTTTGATCCTGCCTGGGGTGCAGTACGACGGCCAACACGATGACTCCTGTCGATATCCTCCATTTGGGGTCATCCCAAGATGAGTTTTGTGCAATGTTATAGATTTGGTGATGTTGTCATTCTCCTTTGTCAGGTACTCGAAGCTGCGTACGCAGTTCCTTCGTTGTATACTGCTCCTGTTGCTTGGAGTTTGCTATCTCCACTTTTAACTTTACACCCAATCGGAGTTATAGCTCGACCCCTGCCCAAAATAGTGTTTAAAGCATGCAAGATTAAGTTCAAATTTGGATGAATTGTTGGTGTTTAGCCAACTTAAGTTAAACGTTTTGTGTCAGTATATTTTAAACAATGTGAGATTTAGGTTGTTTTGAGGTCTTTTTCCATTATATATATGACATTTTCAATCATACTTCAAACAGGCCAGTATGTTGTTATTTCTAACACTTTGGACCAGTGTTAAAGTAATTAAATGTAACGAATGTTTCATTTTCAATTTGTGAAAAAATAACACTGAAGATAAAACGTTTCGGCAATAGATCGAAACATTTTTAATTTTATATTATGTGGGAGATGAACGCGTTTTAGATGTTGTCATGAAGTCCTCGTTCTAAAGAAAATAAAACAAAAATAAAGAAACTTTTTCGTTTCATTTGGATTTTATATCGTGATGAAAGCTACATTGTGGTCGTATCGGGGTTGGGTGCACCGTGGGTTAAACGTTATTTGTTATTGTTGTTATATCTTCTATCATTATTATTGACAGTTTTTCTTGGTGATATAATACGCAAATATTTCTTTTTGAATTTGGAATTAGACATTGAAATTAAATAAAACGCTGTTAAAGGTTATTACAGGCGAACATCTATTTATCAAGGAAGAAGAAATTAAGTATTTTACGAATAATGTGTTATATGATTTAAAATCGCCAAAACAATCTTGCAATTCCTCGATTTTTTTTTTCTTGTTTCCTAGCCCACCATATTTCTGTAGTTTTACATCGCAAATTAATCCAGTCACTATTATTACTAAAAGGAAATATAAATGCGGAACAAACTTCTTGTGAAATGATCAGAGTGGTGAAATCTTGTGTTGAATGTGATGTAATAGTTTCCTTTTTCACTTGGGACGCCTCTGTATTGTTATGATTCGCAAATTTGCGGGTCCACTTGCTGCCGAAAGCCTGACAAGGTAACTCCAGAGACAATTTCATGTGTAGTCATGAATGTGTTGTACTTACAAAAAGATACACGCAGAGGGCGGACCAAAACGTTAATGAGTATGATGTCATACTGCAATTAACATACAACCAATACAGCCCGTTGATGAACGACTATTTGAACTATTCATGTTAACCTTGTCACGCGTTGACCCTACTAAGCATATAAACACAGTTGGTCAAAAATATCAGCCAAGTCAGCGCCCTTCGTTGTCCTGCTCATGGCATTATGCATAATAGCTAGCGCCGCGTTCGACTCTGCTGGGCCATGCGCAGCGCTGCTCGGCCCGCGGCCGGGGAGCTGGAGCTAAGCGCTATGCTAGCTAGCTATATGCTAGTTGCTGCAGCTAGCTGTAGCGATTTTAAAAAAAAAAAAACATTGTGCGCGCAGTATACGCATGATTAAACTCGTGCATGTGCGCAATGTGAGCTGATAACGTTAAGATTTTCTCATGTGCCAATAGTTGACAAAATGGAGGAAATGGA
The DNA here is from genome assembly GCA_001188425.1 of Eucidaris tribuloides. NCBI lineage: Eukaryota > Metazoa > Echinodermata > Echinoidea > Cidaroida > Cidaridae > Eucidaris > Eucidaris tribuloides. The sequence goes on along the minus strand of JZLH01S0634484.1, from coordinate 411 downwards.
ACCTTAACATGGTGTGTGGAAATAACTGTACAAGACAGCAATAAGTGTATTGCCTTACACATGTTTTCTTTCAATATGAAGTAGTCTAGAATCTACATCGAATCATAACTAATCGTTCGCAAGGTTATTTTCTAATCTTGATTGATGAGCGTTATTGGACCCCTAACTAACGTTAGATTTCCATGTCCCATGATTGAAAAAAAAATGAGAAAAGGAACCCAAACAGTATGTGGATAATAGCTGTACCTTTGAGTTTCTTTCAACATGAAGTAGCTACATCGGAATCAAACCTAGAAAGGTTAGTTTCTAATCTCTGATGAGGATTATCTGGACCAGCTAACGTTAGCCTGGCGTTAGGCGTACAGTGCAGTAGCCCATTAGAGCAATGCTGAATTTATCTCTCTCTTTTCA
>JZLH01S0634461.1:2138-40776 GCA_001188425.1 Eucidaris tribuloides | reverse complement strand
GGGTGTGATGGACTCCTGACTGAATACTCTCCTGAAGAAGCAAAAGTAAGGCTGGATGTTGTTCTCTGGCAACTGAGAGTGAAAAAAAAAACTCTTGGCAGTTGAGTTGTTAATTTTTTTTCACCAAACCAGGACCTCGGGGGCATAGAAGAAAAGTTCCAGATAATCCTGACTCATCTTAGTGAAAAAAATACTTGAGCTTTTCTGTACTAGAAAATTTTTCTGTACCACCCAGTGTGTCATGAATAACACTGTGCACTCTTGATTCGTGCTAAAAATCCAAGAAATGGTGTTTTATGTTGTGTAGTGTTTTTTTTCTCCTCCAATATCTGTTATTGCCGTGGTCGTGGCCGTGGCCGAAGCTGCAAGACTGTCTCCAGCTTCAGCGGCAGTCACAAGTTGACGTCCCAACTCCTTCGCCGTGACTCCCCGCCGTTCCGCCAGGGCCGTCCATCGCTCGTGTACATCCTCGTCTACAGTTATCGCTCTGTTGAGTATCCTGTAGGGTTTATGCGATTCCGCTTTTTTTCTCTTTCTTGCGCTGTCCGATATAGACAAGCCCAGCCTTCCTCGTTTTCTTTTCACTTTGCCTCTTGCATCCATAACTCCGGTCCGGCTAGCGTTAACAATCACTCTCGGTGTATGCGGCAGCGTCACACGGGTTGTTTACGGCATAGAGATAGATATGCATACGATGTAACTGTATATATGGACTGGTTGCTTTACGCGTGTTTACGTCGATCGACCGCGATAGCTGCGAGGCGAGAGGGGACAAAATACACACAGGTGAAAATCACTGACCCTTCGTATTTCGCTACGAGTTCACTATACGTATTACATCGACAGAGGGAGCTATCACTCCGTTTGAAAATTCGCGGAAAGAAAACCGTTGAATTATTTTGTAATTTATGCCTCGCGTTCTGTAAATTAACCAGCTTTATTTTTTCGGAATTACTTTCATAAGTCATATTGATATGCTTAATCATTTATACCAAGGTTCACTATTAATATTTACTACAATATTCTGATATTTGGAAGACAAGTAAAATTTTAGGGGGAATTTGGCCTGCAAAAGAGACCCACTGCCTTTAAACTTAACATAATATATCGTATGAAAAAGATGATTTGTGACTGCATTTGTACTTACATATATAATGCTGTCAATCTCTTGATTTGCTTCGCAAATATAACACAAGGTTTTCTTGATGTTATCTGAAAATATGAACGAGTGATTTTCATATTGACAAAGTTTCTAAACTGTGTGTTATGCATAATTAGCAAGACTACTTTGGATCCATTGTTCCTGACAGTGTGATGGAGGATGGTCAGGTCATCATTGAATTCACGGAGGTTTGCTGTGATGTTATTCAGCTGGACGTGCAAGGACTCGCCACCTTGCTTGCCCATTATACCTAGCCCAACGTGCCAACTGTGGAGCCAAGGCATGACATGGCACTGTAGAATGTGCATTTCGGGTGTGATGGACTCCTGACTGAATACTCTCCTGAAGAAGCAAAAGTAAGGCTGGATGTTGTTCTCTGGCAACTGAGAGTGAAAACAAAAAAAACTCTTGGCAGTTGAGTTGTTAATTTTTTTCCACCAAACCAGGACCTCGGGGGCATAGAAGAAAAGTTCCAGATAATCCTGACTCATCTTGAATGCGAAAAAAATACTTGAGCTTTTCTGTACTAGAAAATTTTTCTGTACCACCCAGTGTGTCATGAATAACACTGTGCACTCTTGATTCGTGCTAAAAATCCAAGAAATGGTGTTTTATGTTGTGTAGTGTTTTCTTTTCTCCTCCAATATCTGTTATTGAACTGAGGTAGGTGTAGGTCTCTTGCAAGAATGGTCTCCCTGCGTTCATTGGCTGAGCATAATGGAGCATTTAAACCACAAACGAATGTGCTATGTGAGTTGAGTATATCAAAAAAATGATCAATTGTACAGATGGCTGCCTGACATCCTTGGAACTGTAGCAGGCTTTGTTTCTGAAGGATGTCCAATGCATCTGCCACACTACTGCTAAGTGTCTGTGCTGCCAGGTTAACCTTCATCCTTTGTTGTTGCCAGTGAACATGTGCAGTGTGGAGTTTGTTGCCAAGTCTTAGTCCGTCATTGTTCTTGCAGGTCATGTAAGTGTTTGATATACTGTCATTTAATCTTCTCCCCACTTCCATCTTTCACAAAGCCTTGTAATGCCAGAGTATTTTAACATATGACAGATGTCCAAGAAGACACAAACTTCATGGGCTGGATTTTATGGCTGAGGAGATTTTGGGTGAAGTTTTGGCATCTTCATAGTAGCACCAAGACAATCCAGCAATGTTATGTGACACAATGGGCCATCACATGCAAGGGATGATTCCATGATCCCAGCATCTGCGAGTTTACTAGGGCATTGTTGTGTTAGGTGGCAGGCTCTGACCCAGACACCCTGTTGATTAAGAAGTATCCAACTGGTAGCTTCCAGCTGGCATTTAGTGTGACGACCATGAATACTTAAGCATCATATGCCATTGGATTTGTGCCAAGGTCCATGTATCCATGGAATTTCTGTCCATCCCAGTGCACGTTTTTGATTGACATTTCGTCCAGTCATTAGTGCTACATTGCAGTTCATGTTTAGACTTCTTGCCTGTGATGCAAGAGTGTTTGCAATTAGTTTTAGCATGTGGCAGATGTCCACGAAGACACAAACTTCATGGGCTGGGTTTTGTGAATGAAGAGAGGGTGGGTGAAGTTTTGGATCTTCATGTTAGCACCAAGCAATCCAACATTGTTATGTGACATGATGGGCCATCACAAGTGAGGGATGATTCCATGATCCCAGCATCTGCGAGTTTTTCTCTGGCATTGCTGTGTTAGATTGGCATGCTCTGACCCAGACAATCCATTGATTAAGAACTATCCAACTGGTAGCTTCCATCTGGCATTTAGAGTGACAGCCATGAATACTAAAGCATCGCATGCCATTGGATTTGTGTCATTACAGTTGCCTGTACCGAGGTCCACGTATCCATGGAATTTCTGTCCATCCCATTGCACATGTTTTTTGATTGACATTTCATCTAGCATTAGTGCACATTGCAGTTCATGTTTAGATTTCCTTGCCCGTGATGCAAGAGTGTTTCGCATTAGTTTTAACATATGACATGTCCAAGAAGACACAAACTTCATGGGCTGGGTTTTGTGAATGAAGAGAGGGTGGGTGAAGTTTTGGTATCTTCATGTTAGCACCAAGACAATCCAACATTGTTATGTGACATGATGGGCCATCCCAGGTGAGGGATGATACCATGATCCCAGCATCTACGAGTTTATTCAGGCATTGCTGTGTTAGGTTGGCACTCTCTGACCCAGACAATCCATTGATTAGAAAGTATCCAACTGGAAGCTTCCAGCTGGCATTTGGAGCGACGACCATGAATACCAAGGCATCACGTGCCATTGGATTTGTGTCATCACAGTTGCCTGTGCCAAGGTTCATGTACCCATGGAATTTCTGTCCATCCCACTGCATGTGTTTTTTAATCGACATTTCATCCAGCATTAGTGCACATTGTAGTTCATGCTTAGATTTCTTTGCCCTGTGATCCAAGAGTGTTTCCCATTAGTTTTAGCATATGGCAACTGTCCAAAAAGACACATACATCTTGGGCTGGGTTTTATGGATGGGGAGATGTTGGGTGAAGGTTTAGCATCTTCATGGTAGCACCGAGACAATCCAACATTGTAATGTGACGCGATGGGCCATCCCAAGTGAGGGATGATTCCATGGTCCTAGCATCTGCGAGTGTACTAAGGCTCTGCTGTGTTAGGTTGGCACGCTCTGACCCAGACAACCAGTTTATCAGGAGGTATCCACTTGTAGTTTCCAGCTGGTATTTACGGCAGAACCATAAATACCATTGCGTTTGTTTCATCTCTTTATAGCTCAGTTCGAGTCTATCTGTCATTGACTGCTGGCCAATAATGATCACACAGTGCAGACTGACACAATAATAAACTGCAGTGCAGGTGCAGCCATTGAACGACACATTAACATAGATATTTTTAATGGTTAATAATAATAATAATAATAATAATAATGAATAGTAATAATAATAATAATAATAATGAATAGTAATAATAATAATAATAATAATAATGAATAGTAATAATAATAATAATAATAATGAATAGTAATAATAATGAAATTAATAATAACCAGTATTTACATAGCATCTTTTTATGAGAGGTACAAGTGCTTAACAACACCACCAAAAAATAATTTCACTTACACTTCGAGACATTGACGGTAAGCCACCTTAACCTGCCCTGATGACTTTGCCATCATCATCCACACAGAATGTGTATCTTTCTCCAGAAATGTCTTGTCTTTCTGTGTCGGTTTTACGGCACTTTTGAAGACGCACACGGGGCTGACTTCCGAAACCTTGTTGAACTGTAACTCCTTAACATGTCCATCTGAAAACAAGCGATAGTCTTCGAACGATTTATATCCCTTCAGTTTTTTCCTGTCGTCCGCCCGATTCATGATTAAATAATTGAAGACATTGTAGAGCCCAAAATCTGGGATATCCTCAAATCCATTGAAAAACCATCAAGTTTTGCAGGCTCTTTGAAAGTGCACCCGGCACGGTGTAGTTTCTCCTCCAGCGATGCAGCGATGTCAATGCGACTGCAGTCGGGGTCAATGGGGAAATCGAGCTTTTCCATGGCGGTTGCACGTTTGACCAGCTTTTCTTTATTATACCCTGTTGTAGAAACTCCTCACTCTCTAAAAATCTCTTGCAATGTCTTCATAGTTCAATCTTTGAAATGTTGAGGAGGATCCGTGAAATTAGGGCCCCCCAAAAAAATCGGAATCGGTGTATTCTTTGGGTTTTTTTCTCTTCAATTACTTTAACTTAATACATCATATGAAAAAGATGAATTGTGACTGCATTTGTGCTTTATACGTGTATAATGCTGTCAACCTTTTGATTTGCTTCATAAATATAGCACAAATTTTACCAGAATATTTCTATTATGTCTGTTTTGCATAATTAGCATGACTTCTTTGGATCCATTGTTCCCTGACAGTGTGATGGAGGATGTTCAGGTCGTCCTTGAATCCACACAGATTTGCTTTGATGTTATTCACCCATACATGCAGCAACTCTTCACCTTGATCGCCCATCAGGCCTAACCCAGCATGCCAACAGCAAAGCCAAGGCGCAACATGCACTCCAGGATGTGCATCTAAGGTGTGATAGACTCGTGACTGAATACTCTTCTGAAGAATGAAAGTAAGCCTGGATGTTGTTCTCTGGCAACTAAGAGTGAAAAATAAAAAACACTGGCAGTTCGGTTGTTAATACTGTTTTTCCACCACATCAGGACCTCGGCAGCACAGAAGAAGAGTTTTAGATGACCATGACTCACCTTGTGTGTGAAAAAGTACTTGAATTTTTCTGTACTAGCACTGACCAATGTGTCATAAATAACACTGCACACTCCTGATTCCTGCTAAAAATCCAAGAAATGGTGGTTTGTGTTCTGTAGTGTACATTTTTCTTCCCCAATATCTGTTATTGAACTGAGGTGAGTGTAGGTCTCTTGCAGGAATGATTTCCACACGTTCTCATTGGATGGGCGTAATGGAACCTTGAAGCCACAGGCAAATGTACTTCGTGAGTTGAGTATGTCAAAAAGACAATCAATTGTAAGTGTGAAATGAATATTTGCCTCACATCCATGTCCCTGTTCCTGAAGAAAGTACAATGCATCTGCCACACTACTGCTTAGTGTCTGTGCTGCAAGGTTTACCTTCATCTTGTGCCATTACCAGTAAATATGTGCAGTGCAAAGTTTGTTGCCAAGTCTTAGTCCTTCTTGTTCTTGCAGGTCATGCAAGTGTTTGATATACTGCTATTTAATCTTCTTCCCACTTCCATCTTTCACAATGCCTTGTAATGCCAGAGTATTTTAACATATGACAGATGTCCAAGAAGACACAAACTTCATGGGCTGGGTTTTATTGATGAGGAGATGTTGGGTGAAGGATTGGCATCTTCATGTTAGCACCAAGACAATCCAACATTGTTATGTGACATGATGGGTCATCCCAAGTCAGGGACGATACCATGATCCCAGTATCTACAAGTTTACTCAGGCATTGCTGTGTTTGGTTGGCATGCTCTGATCCAGACAATTCATTGATTAAGAAGTATCCAACTGGTAGCTTCTGGCTAACATTTAGAGTGACAACCATGAATACTAAAAGCATCACATGCAATTGTATTTGTGTCATCACAGTCGCCAGTGCCAAGGTCCATGTATCCATGGAATTTCTGTCCCTCTCACTGCACATGTTTTTTAATCGACATTTCATCCAGCATTAGTGCACGTTGAAGTTCATGCTTAGATTTCCTTGCCCTGTGATGCAAGAGTGTTTCGCATTAGTTTTAGCATGTGGCAAATGTCCAAGAAGATGCAAACTTCACAAGCTGGGTGTTATGGATGAGGAGATGTTGTGTGAAGTTTTGGCATCTTCTTGGTAGCACCAAGACAATCCAACATTGCTATGTGACACGACGGGTCATCACAAGTGAGGGATGATTCCATGATTCCAGCACCTGTGAGTGTACTAAGGATTCATCCGGATTAATCCGGGTCTTGACAGGCTGCACAGAATTCAGTGGTGGCCTCCTTCACAAATCGGGGGCCCTCAAAGCGCCTTTCCATCTCAATGTAGATGTAATCCATCTTTCTCGCAACCTTGAAGTAGAAGATCGCTTAGAAACTGGCCGCAGTGTCTTCAAAACAAGCCAAGGGCCTCCCTCCTCTCATCCTCATACCAGTAACAGGATGATGAATATGACTTTAACCTTTGGATGAATGTCATCCGGTTCTTTTTTCCGCTACAGATGAGCAACTTCAGCTTTTTACCGTTAATTACCGCGATACATTCCGGCATATCAGTACCCATAGTGCAACCTGCATATAGCAATGGAACTTCATGTCCACAAGTTAATTTTGCAGTCTCTACCTTGGGTCAACACTATGTTTCATAACCGAAGCCCCCTCTGCATGGGCAGACACCTGCTATACATGCGCCAACGCTGGTTTCCATCTGTCCACACCGCCTTTCTCTGTATGTTTTGTATTGCTACCTTTGCGGTCAGGGCATCTTCCACGCAAAATGTCCTAGCTTGCCGCACACATAACATGCGTTTTTGTCACACATTTTTGTTGCGCTTTGGATCAGCGTCCTCAGTTTTGTCTTGTTGTGGCTTATCTTTTTTTCGCATATGACCACCATGGTCTTTACCGTGCAAATTATGTGCCTTGTGGTATTGCTCAGCTAATGAAACTAACTCACCAACAGTTTGAGGATTTCTGTCATGCATAGAATGATTGGAAACTTTATAAATATGTTCACGAATGAGCACATCAAGTAGTGCATCAAAGTCCATAACTTTACCACTTAGTTTCAACGCAAAACCGGCGCCCTTGTGGTGTGTAACTTGGGGGAATAGGCTCAGGAGGTGCTACCGGCTGCAACTGCTGTTGGTATGCAGCCGTTTATGTTAAATTAAAAGTATATTTTTGATGAGCGTCACACTACCCCCTCCTCCTTAATCACTGTCCCAGTGACGAACCTTTGCCAATTTTATGGTTTCATATATGTTTATTGTTATAATTTACTTTTACTGCAATAATTAAAGCTACCTAAATTTAATACTTCATATAAAGTTTATATATTTACATTTTCTTTTTTAACAAATCTACTCGTCAAACAACTGTTACTCCAGCCTGTAGATGATTCTATCTCGCCATCTACATAAATGTAGTTATGGCAAATATCTTAACCTCACATGCAAACACTGAAATGATAAGTTCTACCAGCCAACATCATACATTACCTTGAAATGTTGAAGCCATTGCTTGGAGAACCACTTCTGCAGATTCTGTTTGTCTTCCACTTGGGTGACGACTGGAAAGCTACCAATGCAGCCTCATAGTCCGCTGGTTTGGGCAGCATGGGCACAGTTCCTTAGCATGCCCAGTATCTTGTCTTTGCAGGAACTGACACCATTGTTAGTTTTGTGCGTCCATCGAACCCAAGCTTGTTCCCGATGAAAATCGCACAGGAACACTGTGCTTGCTACAGAATGATATAGAATATTGTGTTGCTAGTCTTCTTCTTAAATGATATAAATGACTTACATTGATTGAATTCCTTAGCCTCACATGCAAACCCTGAAATGACAAGTTCTATCGGCAAACATAGAACAGTACCTAGAAATGTGGAATCCATTGCTTGGAGAACCACTTCTGCAGAATACTATTTGCCTTTAACTCAGGTGATGACTGGAAAGCTACCAACGCAGCATCATAGTCAGGTGGTTGGGCAGTATGAGCACAGTTTCTCAACATGCCCAATATCCTCTCCTTGCATGAACTGACACCGTTGTTAGTTTTGTGCGTCCATCAAACCCAAGCTTGTTCCCTGTGGAAGTCGCAGAGGAACACTGTGCATGCTACAGAAAGATGTAGAATATTGTTTTGCTAGTTCTTTTTAAATGATATAAATAACTTACATTGATTAAATTCCTTAACCTTGCATGCAAACATTGTAATGACAAATTCTACGTGCAAACATAATACAGTACCTTGGAATGTGGAAGCCATTGCTTAGAGAATTCTGATTTCTGTTTCCCTTTCACTCAGGCGATGACTAGAAAGCTTCCATCGCAGCCTCATAGTCAGCTGGTTAGGCAGCATGAGCACAATTCCCTCAACATGCCCAGTATCCTCTCCTTGCATGAACTGACACCATTGTCAGTTTTGTTGGTCCATCGGATCCATGCTTGCTCTTGATGAAAATCACACAGGAATATTGTGCATGCTACAGAAAGATCTAAAATTTTGTTTTGCTACTCTTTTTAAGTGATAAAACTGACTTACATTCAATATTGAAAATTTGTCAATGTATTAAAGCCTATTATATTTTTACAAAAAGAAATAAGAATTCCCACTGTAATAAAGGCAAAGGTTGACAATGAGACTCACCCATTTGTTGAATAAGTAAAAGTTTATGTCAGGCAGGAAAAATGACAAAACAGAAACAGTGAACTTGCCTAACTGAGTAACTTACTCCAACCAACTTTGCGCATGTGTCAAATTGGGTTATTTTGTATTTTTTCAATGACATACACATATCTGTACTTTTTGATAAAAATTCCTTCTGAGATCCACGGAACCCTGGGGAACACCACACCACAGATGATGGCAGTCCGAGTTGACATTGTTAATAATTACAGACTGATTACGGTTGTTCAGGTATGAGGAGAACCATTTTAGGGCCGTGCCACTAATTCCATAACGGGATGAAAGACGAAGAAGATGATTATGATCAATTGTATCGAAAGCAGTTGAAAAATCAAGGAGCACTAAAACAGCCTCTTTTTTCTGGTCCAGGGCGAGGAGGATGTCGTTCTGTACCCGTAGAAGAGCAGTCTCGGTGCTGTGATGTGGACGGTACGCAGACTGTGTTTTAGGAAGAAGATTGTTTTCACAGAGATAATCTTGAATTTGACACATGGCAGCTCTTTCAATCAGTTTAGAGATAAATCTAAGATTCGAGATAGGGCGGTAATTGGCCAGGTTTTCTGGGTCAAGACCTGGCTTTTTTAACAAAGGTAGGACACAGGCTTCTTTTAAGTAGTCGGGCAATGATCCAGAAGAAAGTGATAAGTTGATTATTTTTGTTAAAGCTGGTAGGAGTTCGGGAATGCAGTTCTTAAACAGAGATGATGGCAGAGGATCCAGCTTACTGGAAGTATGGGTTTTCCACGTCAATCTTTGATTGAAGATCAGTCATAGAAATCATTTCTTTGTTTGAAAATCCATAGGTGTGTTATGCAGCAGGAAAAAAGATCAAAATGTATAGAAATATGACTACTTGAGTCAATTTCACCCAGTAACACTAACTAGAATTAGAATACATCTTGACCAGTTAGAAGTGTGAAGAGAGTCCCCTGGCCATATGGATATGGTAGAAAGAAACAACTCATAGTTGTATAAAAAGATAGAAGAAATACCCCAAAACCATTGAGAAGCCAAGAACAAATTTCAGACTGTACGTGACACTCGAGAGAAAGCCAAGAAGTTCCCACCCTTTTAAGACAAGTTCTTGGAAATTGTGGATTTCTTAGTCAAAATACCAAATTAAGTAAAAACATACATTCATAGATTTCTCGATTACCAATGCTCTTCTGCCATGAGCAACAAAGTTGAAACAAATCTACATGTGTTAAAACACAGAATTTCTAATTTCACTCACGAAGATAGGCCTGTGTTTGCAAGTGAGCGTCTGTCACCACTTCTTGGATGAGGAGGCCCTGTTCTTTCAAGAAATGTAGCTATTACTTGAATCCCTCCAATTCCATAGATGTGGACTTCAGATCCACTTCTCTCTTGTCTATGACTTCAATGTGAAGTATATCTGTGGTCGTGTAGTCAAAGACAAATTACATGTAAGTTGCATACTTTGCATTAAAGCCTGGCGAGTCCATTCTGGCATGCCCTGCGGTTTGGTGATGAGAAACAAACGAAACGGAAACGTGTTCAGTAGGAGTACTGTTGAAAGTTAACATCACTCTATGGTCTTATAAGTTTCCCATTGATTTAAAATGCACCAGTGTTAAGCGGGTATGCTCATATTTTACAATCCTGGGATCTATTTATATGATTTGTCTTTTCATATTCTTTGGTTTAGCAATTGCACCTTTACGTAGTAATTTCCTGCTGGCACAATCAAAACAGAAAGTGCGTTTATCCCCCCTCCCCCCCCCCCCGAAAAAAACCCCGGGATCCTGTGATCCTGTTTTGGGCTGACTGCTCCATGTCTTATTTTTATGTCCATGTGGGCAAGTCTGCAATACAAAGCAAACGTGTGTGATATTTCTCTGTTAAAATAACAAAATAAATAAACACATGCATTAATAACTTTCTCTTGATTGCCAATGCCTTGCTCCTTTCAGCGACAAAGTTGAAACAAATATACATGCATAACATAAAATTTCTTTTACTCACAAAGATAGGCCTCTATCTGGATGTGAGCATCCATTACTATCTCCGTTATGATGAGGCCCTGCTCCTTCAGGAAACGGAGGGATCTTTTAAACCCCTCCAGTTCCATAGAGGTGGACTTCAGGTCCACCTCTCTCTTGTCGATGACCTCAATGTGCAAAATATGCTTTGTCTGGTAGTCAAACATTACGTATGTCGCGTACTTAGCGTTGAACCCGGGCGAGTCCATTCTGGCATTCCCTGTGATTTTGTGATGAGAATCAAACAAAACAGGAATTGTTCAATAGGAGTAGTGTTGAAATTTAACATAACATCATAGGCTTATAAGACTATGAATTCACTAACATTGGTCTAGTCACATCATCAGTTATTTTATTTTTCTTTGTGGTAGTTCAATGTCTGCGTTACTGTGCATCTTTACTGTTTGTCTTAGGGGGTCTCTTGGTGAATTCTACATTTTCCAGCTGTATGAAGGAACAGCCTTTTCAATTGTAGGCTCTAATTGTGTGCACTACACAAGTTAATTTGGAAACTTTGTATCTCATACTTGTTTACTTTCAAACCTAACATGCTTGTAATTTCATGATTTGGTAATCCTGGGTTTAGGGGTCTAAATAGGTTGCTAACTTCAGCGTGTACGGTTTATTTCGTTCACGTATCTCCTGATGGAATAAACTGCACACGCTGAAGTTAGCAACCTATTATACTTTAAACCCCTAAAACCCTGAATAACCCGTGATTTTTGTAAAAAGGATTAATTTCATTCAAAGATGCTACAAATCTACCATTATCGCCTCCTTCCCGCATCTCTTGGGCAACAACTGTTCCTGTATTGCCTTCCATTTGGCTGCCACCTCCTGGAAGCAGGGGCAGAACCAGGGTAAAATCTTAGGAGGGGCGAAACTCCGTCGGGGAACATTTTGCCCACCAAAAAATGTTTTACTTGCCAAATTACAAACAGCCAAATATCATCCTACAAGCATGGGGCCAATGACAACCAACACAATTTTTTGCCTGCCAATAATATTAATTTTTTTACCTGCCAAATTACACGCCAAACATCATGCAACAAGCTGGAGGCAGGGGGCTGAAAATTACCAAAACCATTTTTTTTTTGCGTGCCAAATTACACAAGACAAACATCATCCAAATATCATCTGACAAGTGGGGAGGGGGGGGGGTCGAGGGTTGGATGACCAAAACTACTTTTGCCTGCCGAAAAACTCTTTTACTAGCCAAATGAACAAATATAGGGGGGGGGGGTAATTTAGAAAAAAAATGGTAAATTACCCAATTATATATTACTTTGAAAAATAGGGGGGGAGGGGGTTGCACCCCTACCTGGAGGGTGTAGTCCCTTTGGACCTGCAGATGGCTGGGTTGATTTGTAATTCTCATTGTAAATGCTAATCTAACTAGAATCTAACTGTTAGAGGGGTCTACAGTAGTTAGATGATTAAATACAAGTTTAGCTTATCAACTTACCCTCCTGGGCATTCACAGTAGGCAAGTCCCCTCTCCAGTGTTCTTTTGCATAATTAACCATGCAGAATACATTGATTTATTAAGGTAAGTTATGTCTTTTTGTGTGTGCTTTACTTTTCCCCGAAGACACACACAGGGCTCGACGTCGACACGGGATTGAACAGCAACTCTTCGACATGCCAATCTATGAACAGACGGTAGTCTTCAAACGACTTGTAAGCATTCAGCTTTTTCCGGTCATAGTCTGCTCTGTGGATGATCATGTAATTGAAAATATCATAGATTCCAAACTCGGGAATCTCTGAAAAGTCGATAGTGAAGCCCGGTAAATTTGCAGGGTCTGTGAAGTTGCAGCCACAGCGCTGCAGCTTCTCTCGCAGTGTACTCCCTACACTATGGGACGGCCCGGCCAGATCGTGGTCAACTGGCAGGTGAATCTCCGCTACAGTCCACGCGAGTTTCAACAGCTTCTCCTTCCCATAACCAGTGGTAGAAACTCCCCTGTCTCTCAAGTAATCTTGGAGCTGCTTCACTGTACACCCGTCAAATGAATCCGCAGATGTTGACGCCATCGTTCAGACAGCACAAACGTGAAAATATCGGGTAAATCGCCCGAAAAAAGGTAATATGTATAGAGATGTGCTCATAAAAGTAATGCAATGCAAAACACACATTTTCAAGATGATATTGCTTCACCTTCTCAGGCTAATGCAATCATGTTACTGCAATGACAACTGTGAATTATGTGAGCATGGTTTCACAACATATCGACAGTAGACAAATGATACAAAGGCTGTTAATACAACCTACAGAAATTATGGCTTTCCAGCAAATTTAAAATTGTCATTTACACTCGGGTAACATTTCATTGAACAGTAGGTGAATTCCATTGTGATACAAAAGTAGCCACGGTTTAATCTATGTCTGAATAATAAGAATGAACTGTTTTTATATAGTGCATATCACAATATAAATATCATCCTTATGCACTCTGGGAAAGAAAGGACAGAAAAAGGAGAAATTTTGATATCAACAATTTCAATAATTCAGTTGTCCAACTTAAAGTAGTGAGTTTTAAGGGAAGCTTTGAACTGATCAATAGTTTTTGATGTTTTTATTGTGTGCAGGATATTATTCCACAGTTCAGCAGCCGCTGACTGAAACGATCTTGAACCATGAAACTGTGTATTAATATTAGGAGAAACAAGTAGGGACTTGGACTGAGATCTAAGATTTCTACTGGGGCAAGATTGGACTAGTAACTCCTGTAGATAGGATGGGGCACGACCATTTATACACCCATGTTATAGTGACAGCTGTTTCTATTGTCCTCAGCTTTGGTTCCAGTTTTCCCTGACATATTTGCGTATGACACGTTCCTACAGGAACCTGCCTCGCTGAATCAAGAAGCTTAGAGTGAAATGCTAGACTCATGTTGATATCCGCTATTATATCCCTCATTGTAAGTTCTTGAATTCTGGTTGGTCAAAAGTATGTCACATGATAAAAAATAAACACACTATTCTGTGAGTCTAGTTCTGAAAGTACTATAACTTTCGGAGAGACAATAGAAAGTACTATGGGACTCTTATCGAGTCCCATAGTCATTAATTTGTTACTCGACTAACTGGAGTATACGTTAATGGAATTGTATCCCTATCCGTACTGCAAGTAAAAATATCGCGCACCTGTATGCCGTGCGACACACACTTACTCGTAGGGGTTACCGTAAGTACATTTCATTTTCCTTTTTTTTTCTGTGTGTAATTTCCCGGTTAATTCAATGACAGATATAAAACAAATATATCCTATCCTGAGAGTCTCTGTTTGAAACTATGACGCTCTCAGTTACGCTGACTGTTAACTATTTAAAAAAAAAAAAAAATAGTACAGTCCACGTAACATCGGGCTCGTCATAGTTTCAACCAGAGACTCTCGTTTCAGTATATATTTCTATACTGTCAATGACGGGTGACTGCCACTATCATCTCTTTCCTCACTCCACTTCAGGGCTGCCACTCAAAATTTTAATTTCCCCCTATGGCGCAAGCATATTTTCCCCTACAGACACCACTTTTCCTCTATGCCGCAATAACTCAATTTTCCCCTCCGAACCTATGTTTTCCGCTACAAAGATCCACTTTTCCCCTACAAAATAACTTCAGTAATATGCAATAGATTGATCTCGATTTCTTCGTCGGAGATGGACTAAAGAGACGAATAAATGGAAATTCTCTAAAATCCTTCAGGGATTTAAGAATATTTCTGAAAATTGTCAAAACCCACTACATCCCCTACAAATCATCAAAACTCCCTACCTTTCCCCTACGGAAGGTCATTTTCCCCGTACATGTAGGTATCCTCTTCAACCTACGGTTGGCTAAAAACCCCTATGGTAGGGGGTTTCCCCTACGAGTGGCACTCTTGACTCCACTTCGTCTACAATTTCAGGCATGAGGAATGATTCATCGACATTCAGACTGAGAGGTCTCAGAGGGCTGGGAAGGTGTAGTCCCTTTGGACCTGCAGATGGCTGGGTTGATTGGTAATTCTCATTCCAATGTGGTGAAACAGGAGGCGCACTTTAGCAAAGTTGTTTCCTGCCGAGACGATTGCAGCAGAAACCGCGATGTCCTCACCAAAAGCGGGACCCTGTTTTGGGCTGACTGCTCCACATCTTGTCTTTGTGTATCCACCTCTTCTGCCGAGAGCTGTTTTACCCTTTCTAAATGAAGGTAAAAGCAAATAAACACCACAATCTGCTGCAAATTCATCCTTGAGGGTGAATTCCCAATTAGTAAGAATTTGGTCACCAGAATTTGATAGTCAAAAATTATGAAACTAGATTCCCAAACAATTTGAACATCAGAAGCCCGGCCACTGTGTACTTTTGAAACATAATTTATGTGTCCCACAGGGTTATGTGAAATGAATACTTTTACAGTGCGGTGATGTGTATAGTTACTCCAACACTGAGCCCTGCCTTCAAATTCTTCGGAGCATCTATGAAAATTTCGAAACAGTCAATAATTGATGTTAATTTGGGATTTCCTTTTGAATACTGGTGGTGCCATTTTGAATATAAATTCACGATCTTGGAATTTAATCAGAAATCCCAGCTTGGCATGCATTAGGTTGAGCCACTCCCAAAAGTAGTTGTTGCCGTTGTCTTTTTTACCCCCTTCACTATTGAAATAAAGTCAAATGTTAAACCTTGGCGCAATTGGACAAGTGTAAAAAAAAATTGTTCCTGCAGAGGCAAACTGTCCATGTTGACACCACGTGAGGCAATAAATGTCTTCAGAAAAACAAAAACCTGCAGGAAAGCACATGACAGACCTGTCGTTACTGTACACTTATTGTCATCATTTTCTACCGACTTTGAAGATAAATTTGCACATTGCAGAGAGTCTTCTTGTATTATTTTAGTTATTTATTCAGTTCCATTCATGAGGTGGACAGTTTTTACAGCGAAAAGTTGATTCACCTCTGTTCTTGCCTCATCTCGTTCACGACGTAATGCTTCCATCTCTAGAATTAATCCCCCAGTGGACTCTCTGGGCTTCATCTTGAATGTGGCAATTGTAGTTTTCTTCAAAGTCTAGGCACAAAACTACATGGCTGCTAGATGTCGAGTGTAAGCACTTTTTTCATTATGGCGGTTGCTCCCTGACCTAAGGTTTCAGCTACTTTCTCCATTCCAGGTGTACCTGACTCATTTGTGATATTTTCAGACCAGACATTGGGATCTGGTGGGGGAAGAGCTACCACATCAACCCCTTCTATTTTAAGGGCATTAAGTTTTCCTCTGAGATTTTCACAAACACTGGCAGATGAGCATGAAATGCATTGCTGAATGTCAGTTAAAGTGAGCTTGGTGGGTTCAGTGGGTTCAGGGCTGCTGCTATTGACGTGTTGTGGGCTGCCTGCCTGGACGGGTTTGTGAGAAGACAGTGTGGCCTTCATTTTGTATGCTGCTCGCGTAGGCATGTAGTCAGTCATAATTGCAGTGATATGAAATGCCATTGAACATTTCCGTAAATGAACAAAGTTTAAGATTTCAGTTAATATTTTTTTTCCAGTTTGGGCTTTTAAACTAAGCCTGCTGCAAAATATTTCAGTTCAAATAACCAGGAGGTGATTTTAATGAGGACGACTCTGTATGAGAGTATGAGAAAATCTTGTCAAGAAATAGGGTGGTGGCTGCGAGAATGAGAGAACTACAGTAGCAGTTCATTGAATATGCTTATAGGCCATTTGTACCTTGCGAGGGGATGCTACCCCTTGCATTGTCCTTGTTAAACATTATGTCATTACTGACACAGTGACTGGTTGAGAATTATCTGTAATGGCAAACAGAAAGTTCGTCAAACCAGAAACCTTGAACGAGGCTAGAATTGCATCTGTCTCTGAACTGAAGATTTGAAATGGATATCATGAAAACTTATCAAATCTTAAACTAATTAAATAATCTGATTACAAATCTAACTTTTAAAAAAAAGTATAATTTCACTTACCTGCCTGTCCGACAGTGTTGCCAATCTCCGTCTACAACATGCTTTTCTTGATTTAATTTTCATATTCTTCATTTGAACAATCATACAAAATGGAATGCTTCTGCCATGGTTTGGACTGGTCAGGGAATTTGAAAATACTTTTTTTTCAGAAGCAAAGAGTCAGGGAAAATCATTAATTCAAGATATTTTTCTAAAATGACCCTTGATTGGAAGCTTGCTAGTAAAGTGATGATATATTTTTGTATGCTTTAAAAATGTAACAGCGATCATGGAAATTTAATTTTCTGTTCTGAAAAGTCATGGAAATTCATGGAATTTTGAACATGTGTAAATGTGTGAAGCATGTCTCAAAAAAAAAAGAAGACAAGTCAAAAGCACCCTCTCTGGCAATTATAAAATACTTTGGTGATGTGTTGCTTACATCAATGTCAAGGGGACAGTCATAGCTTCCTGTGCAAATTTGCATCTTTTAATTTTGAGATATGCATAGTTAAATAACAAAAAGATAAAATCACAATTTTGCCACTTAATACAGGCAATGATAGCATCAGACTGTCTTCCCGTGTGAAAGTGGCACAATTGATTTTGCCCTTTCATGGTTAACTAACCATATCTCGAGATTGAAATAAGCAAATTAAACACAACAAATGGCATATCAGAGCTAAGACTAAAGCCTTGACTGCGATGTTAGCATCGCATCACAAATTATTTTGTAATTGCCAAAGAGGGCGCTTTTCACTTGCACATTTTTTTGAGACACACTGTACAATGAGGACCTCAGTTTTTCAGACTCAATCTCCTCAACTCCATTTGAGTCTGTTGCATCTTTGAAGCCTGCTTATGATCGGTTTGAAGCAGTTTAACTCGTATTGGCCCATGACATGAAGTTCCACTTGGAATGCTGCTTGCAACCTTATGCTTTTGGCAGACGTCTTCTGGCCAAACTTTCAACCTTATACTTTTCTTTTGTATTTCAAATGTGGCATCTATCTTATCTGCTTCTTACCACTGAGAAATAAACTCAGGGCTCCAACTTGTGCTACTTTTCTTATTTCTTACTTGTTTGTGAAGATCCTAATTTTCCTATTTTTCCCCTACAAATCCTTATTTTCCCACTTTTTCTACTTTTTTATCAAAAAAAAAAGCTTTGCAATAGGTTTAAACTTTTGTTTGGAGTTGAGTGGTCTTTACAGGTTGTTGCTGAGAGTACTGCAACTACCATCATTACTTGTTTGTGAGGGAAAATTTGTTTCAGTGGATTTCCGCTTTTTCAACAATCTTACAATTTTTTTCCGCGTGTTTCCATTTCTTCGGGGTTAACAAACCCTGACAATGCTGATTCCGCCCCCCCCACGAGATCTCACCGGCGAATCGCATCGCCGCGATCGCGCCGAAAATCGGGCGACGCACGTGTACCCAGTCACCGTAATCTACAAGGACAGTAGTAGGTTAAGTTAAGACCGGAATTAATTTCATATTAATCAATTATGCTAATGTATGCATAAAATCGACTAATAAGCTGTAACATCACTGAATTAAAGCTCCAAAAATCGCTAAGTTTTGGCGGTCTGGGACACTCTTTTTAGCGTTCTTAGCAAGTTTACTTGAAAAAAAATCCGGAATCAAAATTGATTTCCTATGTATTTTATTGTTCTTTTCAAATTTCTTAGGTATTTCTTGTTTTTTAACCTTGTTTCTGATGTTTTTTCAATGAAAGTTTGTCCGCGGACACTTTGGCCGATCATAAAAACAGACACAAAACTTAAATTAATTTCAATTCAATAAAAGCAAAAGATAATCATAAATTTATGAACTTTGGCTGAAACACACAATTCTGTATTTGAAATTTGTTACACAAAATCACGTTTTTTAGCGATTTTGAGTCGTGACATCCAAAGTTCACAAAATGACACCGTAACCTTCGGGAGAACCCGTATACCCGACGTCGCAAATTTCGTCTCCCAAAAAGGTGCGCGGCAATTCGAGAGAATAAGATCATGAACACGCGGGCAACGCTTCGCGCGTCGGCCAGACATATGCGCGAAAGCGTCTAGGCGGGGGGGGCGGAATTGCTGCCCCCCCAGCCTTTTTAGGGTTAACCTCGAGTCCAATACATGTACTGAAAATACAAAGGTAGGTTGAAAAGTTCATAGTCTGACTTAGAAGGAGTTATAGTACAGCAATAAAACTAGTAATGAATTAAACTCAACCCTTTGTGATGCTAACTGTCTTGTTTCTTTTCAGATATCTTTTCTTGTTTTTGTGTGTAAAATGAATTTACGTTGACAGATGCAGTATATGAAAAGTGCCATTTTTGGTATATTTTTGAAGGTGAAGACTTGTCTTTTTAAACATGGGTGGCCATTTTCTGGACTTGAAATGCTGAAAGATCCACCCAGATGAATTTACCACAGAAAAGAGTCTCAAGAAGAGCCCAGAAAGATGACCCCTTTGCTGAAGGGCAAGTCTCTGCCCTTAAAAATCTGCCCAAATTGACCATTTTCAGAAACCTCAACTGCCAATGTAAACTTGTTTCTAAAAGAAAAACAAAAAAAGATTTCTAAACAGAACCAATGCAGGTGGTATCAGAAAAGGTTGAGTTTAAGTTTTAATGCTGTAGCATAACTCCTTCTTAGTCAGGCTATGGACTTTTCAGCCTACCTCATAGTTACCATCATATTCCTGGTCCTGTTACTGCCTCTAGAATTCTCCAGATTATTCCTTCAGGTCTTCAGAAGGTGTGGTGCATAGGTAAAGAAATAAATTCTCCCACTTTCTACGTACAGGTTTGCTGTGAAATGATGTGGGTGATTGAGGTGAGCACAGCTGGTAAAATTTACGATTAGTGGCCGCACCGTCTGAAACGAATGCTCGGACATGAAAACCAGCAGATTGCAGCATTTTGACTCCTTCCAAATGATATTGTAGAGTTGGTCTAACGACATGGCTGTGTGAGGAAAATACCCATGTTACTGATCTCCTTCAACAACATGCTTTTCTTGATTTTATTTTTGTATTCTTTGTTAGAACAATCATACAAAATGGAATGCTTCTACCAGAGTTCGTACAGGTTAGGGAATTTGAAAATACTTTTATTCAGAAGCAAAACGTGAGGGGAAAATCATATAATCAAGCTATTTATTTACAAATGACCCTTGATTAGAAGCTTGCTAGTAAAATGATGATATATTTTTACACGTTTTAAAATGTAACATCGATCATGCAATAGCAAAGAAATAAATTCTCCCACCTTTTATGTACGGGTTTGATGTGAAATGATGAGGTGATTCAGGTGAACATAGCTGGTAAAATTTGCATTTGTGGATGTACCCTCTGAAATAAAAGCCTGGACATGAAAACCAGCAGACTAGCATTTCCACTCCTTCCCAAATGATATTGTTGAGTTGGTCTGACGACATGGCTGTGCAAGGAAAATACCCAACAGGGCTCTGCAGTCGCGTACAAATGCCACGTACCATGACGGTGAGGACATGAGTGGCAATGGCTGGCTTTGACAACTCACAAGATGTGTCTTTAAACTTCTGTAATGCATCGTTGAGCTCACCAATGTCACAAAAGCCAACAAGTGTTCCCTTTGCAGGTATATACAAGGCCAGCCTTTATCTCCATCTCATCAAAAACAACTGAGCCATATTCTTAAATTCTGACAAGTTGTTGAACCAGTATCTTCACAGAGTTTCTGCAATAATTGAAAACTATATCCAGGACAAACGTCAATGCATGGGTGTAATTATGAAGTGTGTTCTTGAGTGGCAACTTCACAAAACCTGATGATCGCATTAGATCATATGCTACAGGAGATTTCGCCTGCAAAGCTATGCATAACCTTATTTTATTTATTTATTTATTATATCTTCTTTATTCGCTTCGTTAAAAAGCACAATACAATACAAAAATATAAAGCACATAATCTTACACAAAAAACAATTAAAGGCCCGAATACACACATGTATACAATAACCCCTCAACAAAATCACAAAAATCACAAACAAAATTATATCGCACTACTCAACCCACAGTAACCCCACCCCCCCCCCCACCCCCTGACAGACAAGAAAATTCTAGGATGTTATAGCAATGGGTAAGTCTGAGCTATCTTGCAACTTCGTCCCACGCGCCACCGACACACAATTCGCAACAACTCAACTACGAAATGACCCAACCCAACTACCTCCCATGCCCCCTGTAAAGATTCAGAACCTTCATCAGAAACAAGAAAAACACCCGAGATGAGTCACCCCGCAACGAACCTATGGCAAAACCACCCGTCGGCAGCGCACGAGAGAAAGCCCAGAAACAGCCCAGACCACACCCGCAAAATACTGGAGAAACTCATTAATCCCCAACCACTCGCCCCCATCACACCGCTCCAGGGGAAATAACATACATCAAGTGAAATGTCATATAATAAAAGCAGATATATCTCGATTTACTGTGTATAAAGGAAGTCAATTATCTCAGTGAATTAGTGTAGTATCAGTAAACCATCAACATGAAATATCTTATCCTCATATCAATGAGCTCCTTAATTTGCTCACCTGTTAAAAGAACATCACTTTCTTTGTCACTATCGATCCTTTGAACCACTCTATTTTGAATCCTCAATTCATCTTGAACAATATTTTATTTGTATCTAAAGTTACCACCCCATTACAGAAGTGGGCACCATATTACCCATGCCAACATATATACGACACCCAACATATTTTTGGAAATTTTTAGTGCTTTTGTTTTAAGAATGCTAAACAGCGTTTCAAAACCAAAAACTTGGATCTCAATTACAACCGGCTAAATGGTGGTAAAGTAGCGATTATGAGTTCGCCACAGGGATTTTCCAGAACTCTTCGATACTGCTATCCTCCAGATAAACTTGCATAGTTTTTATCCAAACAGTGATCAAACAAAGGGAAACAATCTGAGTTCCATAAAAAACTTGAAACAGTATGTCCGCAAAGAACTATCTTTCTGATGATAGGCATTAGCATATTTAAAACTAAGCCCAAAAACATATTACTACTTGGGCGTATAAATCCCCTGTACATTTGGATAAATCAAAACTGAAAATATTATTATTGATAGCATGACCGAGGTGAATAACTTTATCAACTGTATCAACACTCTTGCCACATATTTTGATATCAGGTTTGCTGACATTTCGATTAGAACAGTTAAACATAATAAGCTGACTCTTTTCTGAGTTAAACTGAATATCAAACTCAGAGGCGTACCTCTCACAAATGCTAATCATTTCCTTCAACGCTGTTACACTTGGTGATAACAATGTTACATCGTCAGCATATGCAAATGCACCTGCAAATACCTCACCCATAAAACATCCTATAATTTCCAGATGCCATCTCATTTGTTTTGCATTTTTTGCTCCAGCTGCCTCTTGCTGCTCCTCCCAAAATAACTTTGCAGGTGGACTGTCCTTAAACATATCAACAACTTCCTCATTTTTCTCCAAAATTTTGGCAAAAGCTTTGTGCTGCGTTTTGGGCAGATGTTCACCTTCATGTTTGATAAGTTTTTGAAGGTTTTTCTGCAAAGTCGACAATTGTTTCTTAGCATTCTTTTTTCCTTGGATACTTGCAATCTTTGTTTCAGTTCTGGTTTGGTCATGTAGGCCAACGACTTGTTTTCAGGTTTTCTGGCATGTGGATTTTCCTGTTTCTTCACTTGCCTGGATTTGAAGGATGCTAGATTGCTCCCCCTAGATCCGACAGACCGCACATCTTCCCACTCCTTCAATAAGAACCGGACATTCATTGTGGTGGACTGTTACGGTGATGTCCAATAATGAGGGATGCAAGTAGATGGGCCTTGACGATATTTCATGTGCTGTCAAATCTGCACAATCTTCGTTGCCAGTGCATATACATGAACTCTGTGAAACAAATGTGTCTAAAAAAGGACTGAATGTGTTATCTGTCAAATTAGGAGAATGCTGTTGCAACTTGGGACACCTGGAAACATCCTTCCCATATACTGTCACTTTCCAAATTCCATCTTCCTTTGTTGTAGCAAGCTTTTGGGAATAACCCTCGCTGTCTATTTCAACTATGAACTTTTTTTGCCCTTTTCTGAACACATACATCTCCATAAATTCTTTCCAAAACTGAGACAACTGGCTAACCAGTGCTACACACTTGGCACTGGAGGGAGGATAAAGTTGTTCACTGTCATTCTGCAGTGAAATTTGGAGAGCCTTATAAACAACTGAAGACCACTTTGCCTTTCATTGTGTAAAATTGGGAAAAAAATATCTAAGGGAAGAACAAAACTAACCAAATTCACTCTTCAAACAAGATCAAACACATGTTGCAAACCACTCCTTGGAGAACACAAAATAAAATGACACAACTAAGTAGAGGTCCAACAACTTTGAAGATCAACTCAAAAACTGATTTATTTTCAATCTGATACTTTCCAGGTAAACTCAAATCATTTTACATAAGAATATAATCAAAGAGAACCAATAGAAAACAGTTTCTATAGTGCAAAGGTTAAATATAAAACCAACCCATGAAAATAAAGAGTGTGCATGGTGTGAGATGTGGTAAGATCATGTTATAAATAATTAATGAGAATGGAACAAAAGAACATGTGCATGTGAGCTGAATGATGAAGACAAGAACTAAGGCAAACTTAGGCGTGGCAGTATAGTAACTGAAAAGCTGTGCAATAAGGAGGTGAACGTAATATGAAATGGAAATGACCTTGGGTCAAAGATGAGAATGCAAATAAACGGATGAATATTCAAACATAAAAGTTGTGTGCAAATTATGAGGAAAGAAAATACTAACTGTGAAAATAATTCTAAAACAATGATATGATACAATTTAGACCCATACACTTGGAAATGTTTTGCTTTGCAACCACAAAGCCGACAAATCTCTTTCAAATGTGATTTGTGAGTGCTCTCACACAGATCATCACCTATATGTGAAAATATGAGAAACAGCAAACATACAAATTAAAAATAGCTACTCACTTTACCTTACCACACAGAAGAGTTAAATGTCCTAGTAATTTATATAATTAAAAATTGATAATGTCTTTTCATTCATTTCAAAATGTACTCTTCAAATTATTTTCGGTCAGTTTTAAGTGTTTCCATTCTTTCATGTCTGGATGAAGTTTTCCTCTGTAAAATGTCCTAAAAAGTATAAAATTCTACATTCTTCAAGTGTATTGTTTAATATTTCTAATTCAACAAGAAATCTGAGCTGAATGACCCAACTTGCTATCAATTCCTCTGGCTCTTCACGTACCAGAGGATTTAAACCTGTATTGACCTTATGTGTATTATTTGGTGCAGATCTGCGACTTTGGCACGTTAAGGGCTAGTGGAGCATAAACAGAAGGCCCTGAGAATTTACACTTCAAAACAATCACCAAGTGTTTTAAAATGTGAAAATCTATGGTTGCTAGTTTTTATTGTGCACACATTTCCCTATATACTGTGGTGTTAGAGTAATGTGCCAGGTTGACATTTATTACCAAGGTGATCTGAAGTCATGGACATTTTGATGGTGGCAGCATAATTTCCAAAAGTTGTATCCTTCACTGTTATTTATCCATTTGAACATAATTGTACAGCCCAGACATGATCAAAGCATACAATGTTTTGAAGTTGAGTGTCCACAATGTTGAATTATATCTGCAATGTGTCATGCATGAGCTGTATGTCTAAAGGGGTCAGAGGTCAAAAGCACCTGTTTCCCCTAAAAGTCAAGTGTGTAAGCTAACACATTGCTTCCAGTCATGTTCCAAGGCCAGTTGGCTATGTTAAAGGGCAGTGACATGATTGGGAGAAGTAAAAAATGCCTCAAGAACCAAATGAGTTGAACCGTATTTACACTATATACATGGGCTAGAGTGTATATTCCGACTGGAAGACTTTGTCTTGAATTTGTTTACTTGAGAAGAAACAAGCATTAAATTGCCTGTATTGAATCAATCTCCAACTCTGATAGAAATAAATCCCATAGAAAGTTACACAACTGATTTTACCGTCACAGCATTTTCTGATGATAGTTACACAACAAAGAGGAAAAGTATGACTATGAAATTCTCTTAGTAGAAACTTTAAACCCTGTACTTGATTCTGGGGGCATTGTGTTGTAAATTAAAGGGAGAAGGAGCCAGCAACTAACAGGCACAAGTTAAGAAAAAATTTGAGTTCTTGCCAACCAATCAGATCGCATGTGCACTGGCGTGGAGCCAACCATGCATGACCAATGCATGCCACCCGATGTGTGTTAGTCGTGCCGTGGTAATGTATGCACTGTTTGAATCGATAAGCTCCTCTCTCTATAGCTTTTTCTGCAAGTTTTACCCTGGGATAAAACTTGCAAAGACATAAAATAAACACAAATTAACTCATTTCTAGGGCCGTGCTGAGGGTGAATATCACACAGTACCCCTTACTTAGGCTGTCTTTATCACCATGTACCATAATTCTCACAATACTCACTATGTCATGTATTTTCTTAACCTATGCCTGTTAGTTGCTGGCTCCTTCTCCCTTTAAGGACTAATGTTAGTATTGTGCTTCCAATCTTGCCCTTTTCCTTTAACATTTATGTAGGAATAAACAGAAGGCTGATATATGGTGTGATTCAAAGTAAACAAAACTCTTGAGAAATCTAAAACTTATTGGAATTCTACCTTTTTTTTTGGGGGGGGGGGCAGAACTGTTTATGTCACATTTAAGAGTGAGTTCACATCATTGAATGACTATGGTAAATTCCTTTGTGAGATATCCATAAAAAGATGTACATAACCCTACTGTGACATGTTCAAAATGTCTTTTTAGCAAAACTTTTAGGTACAGTGTATACAAATACAAGTTATTCACTATGTTTTTATAATTTATACGAAACAGGTTTTTCTTTCACACTCTTTGTGGTTTATTTTTGTTATTGTGACATATTGTTTGTCATCATGTACAAATAACCTTTTTGGAAAAATATGGCAATGTAACCATACATTAATTAAGTTTTCATTTAAATACTTTTCACTTTTAGGACTTACATGTATGGAATACTGTATACTTTTTGTTTCCCCTTTGTGTATATAATATTCTACTTTATGTAAGGTCTTATACTGTATCTTCACGAAACATACTCCATGATTTCTTTTCTCTGTTGATGTGTTATGTTACCTGTCATAAAATGATTGTTTCTATATGTGGACCAAAAAAATAAGAGATGTGTGTTATATCTTTTTTGATCTTTGTTAACATGTTCATTCCAGCCAAACTTCTTTCTTCATCTCAATAAGATTGTGAAAGGACGTTGGTTCCACCTGCAATGAATAAAGACATGCTATAAATCTTCTACACCTTGGCATATTGGACACTCATCATTATGAGTCACTTATTGTACAATATTTTTCTTTTTTTTCAGTTTGTGTTTTTTGCCCTTTCCAGTTAACTTCTTTTTTTATCCAAGAAAATAAAAAGCAAAAAAAAAATTACTCTTTGAAGAAGAACCTTGCTTTGAAATATGAGGGACTAATTTTGGACAATGTAAAGCTACACCTTGGGAGATCAGTATAAATTCTCTGCTCACAAACCAACATGTATAGATGAGAGAAGTCTGATGATACTGTATCCTGTACATCCTTGACTTGTTTACTTGGATATTCTCCAAACAGGACGTCGTGCGCCTGGAAGAAAGTCGTTTATGCTCTAAGCAAAAGGGCGTTAACAGTAAATTGCCTCTAAATTGAAAAGGGGAAACTTATTCCATATTTCTGCCTAACAAACGGATGGAAAGACCTAAAAGATCACAATACTTTGATTTCATGTGAAATAAGCCAATGGTTTTCATGTTACGAGCAATTTACTGTTAACGCCCTTTTGCTTAGAGCATTTGCTGCCAGGCGCATGATGAGGAGTCTTGTAACCAGTATTGTTGGTTTGCACAGATGTGTGTACCTCAAGTTCAAATCTGTTTTTTTTTTTCGTACAGTGGTCTCCGCTATCACTGGTGTTCTTGACTTGATCGTCCGACATTATAAGTCAATAGATTTTCACTCACCATGACAAAAAAGTGTCAAAATGAATTTTTGAAATGAACATAGAATAATTTAGGTCAAAACACACACAAAAATTCTGAGCAGGCCAAAAACGCTAAATTTCAGTTCACTAATGGAGTCTGCTCCTCGTTCAGAATGGCACTACAGACGAATTGATGTCACAGGGTCACATGCGCACGGGCTCTCCTATTTAATATCTGACGATATTATGCCACAAAATGTATATGAGGAATGTATATTTCTTGACCGTGATTTATGATTAAGATTAAAAAATGTTGATATATATTTGAACAATTCAACTGAAAACTATAACATGATACTTGCCTTATTCTACTAAATGTATGATATGAAATTTTAAATAAAATGTAATATTTATAGTGAATCCTTCTTTGTTCAGAATTGAATTTTGTGTGTCTGGAGAAAATTGGTAACCTTAATGGCTATACATGTATTTTGGTATTTGTGTACATGGTTTGTGTGTGTGTTTATGTACGTGTACTGTGTATGTGTGATGGTGTGTATGAGTGTTTGTATGTGAGTGAGTGTGTGTGTGTGTGTAATGTGTGTGTGTATATGTGTGTGTGTGTGTGTGTGTGTGTGTGTGTGTGTGTGTGTGTGTGTGTGTGTGTGTGTGTGTGTGTGTGTGTGTGTGTGTGTGTGTGTGTGTGTGTGTGTGTGTGTGTGTGTGTGTGTGTGTGTGTGTGTGTGTGTGTGTGTGTGTGTGTGTGTGTGTGTGTGTGTGTGTGTGTGATGGTGTGTGGGTGGGTGTGTGTGTGTGCGTGTGTTGTATCCGAGGCCGGCTCACCCGAGGTCAAGGACGAGGCCAAGGCCGGGGGTCTAAAAAAGGCCGAGGCCGAGGACAAGGCCAAGGATTTTTTCTCCAAGGACAAGGCCAAGGCCAAGGCCGGAGAGGCCCGAGGCCCGAGGCTGGACCGAGGCCAGATATTTGGGGCCGAGGCCGGACGAGGCCAGACATTTTATGGCAAGGCAGGATCAAGCACAATCTCAACAGAAAATATGTCATTTCATGTTCTCTACTGAAGGTTTCTTGTTTGTGTTGTATTCTTATTGTTTATCTCATGTATGACCTTCAACTCTCCATACATCACACGCATACACTTATATTCATAGACATTACTGGAGCTCTCCTCAGTCTCATTTGTAAACTTTATGTACTTGTCTTATCAATGTATGACTATGCCTTATTTGAAAATCACACCCAGCCTAATAGTGCACAGTTGATACACTCACAAGACAAAGAAAATTTGTTATAAAGTAACAATAGTAACAATAGTAGCATGCAGTTTGTCATGTTTTAGCAGACATATCTACATATCTTCACACTAGCAAGTAGCATGCACAATCACAAACAAACATGGACCTGAACATTCAATTATGAAGACTATGTGCAGTTTTATTGGCTTTCATGGCTTAAACCTATCTCTGCCGGGGTATTTTGGGCCTGTGAGGCCCCCTTCAGATCTCGGCCGAAAAAAAATGTGATATTAGAATCAATTTCTAATGTATTTTATTGTTTTTGCAATCTCTTATGTATTTCTTTGTTTTTTCGCTCTTTTGTTTTTATTGTTTTTTCAATGAAATTTGTCGGTGGCACTTATGCAATCATAAACAGCATAAAATTAAGTAATTTGAATCAGTAAAACCAAAAATATTCAGACATTTATGATTTTGGGCTGAAAACACAATTTGTATTGAAATTGTACACAAAATCACATTTTTGCGCAATTTTTGGTGCGGCATGCATGTACAAAATTATGCGTATCTTTGGAACCGCATACCCGGGCATCGCAAATTTGGTTTTAAATGATGTGGGAGACTCGGAGGAAAAAAGTCATGAAACATTGCGGCGAAAGCTTTTCGTGTTGTGGACATATCGCGCAAAGAGTCGAGGGCTCCCACCCCCCGGCGGAGATAGGGTTAACTCTCGATTGTCATCAATTCACACTCATTATCTACATGATAACTGGTAATTGTACAGCAATACAGAATGAAATTTAGCCTCAAAGCCTTACAATAAAAAAAAACAGTAGACCTATACAATTTGCAGTTTCTCAAAATGCGCTGGTGAAGCAAAATCATGTCAAGGCAGATGCGGGAAATCTTTAAACAGTTAACCCACCCGATATAATAGTGCTCAAGCGTAAGCATTTTACCCCGGATTTTACCCGGCCTCGGCCCGGCCTCGCTCGAGGATTCCGAGGATTGACTTAAGTGTCCAAGGACGAGGCCGAGGATTTTTCTCCGAGGTCAAGGACGAGGCCAAGGCCAGAATTTTGGCCTCGAGGCCGGCCTCGAGGACGAGGCCGTCCTCGAGGACTACAAACTGGCGTGTGTGTGCATATTATGTGTTCGTGTCTGTGTGCAGAGGTACTTTCTGGTACTGTATATGTATATCCATCTGAATACACACCAGGAAAGGGGGATGTGTATTGATCTCGGGATTGTTCAGGGGATATCCCCTGAGAGAATGAAAATCAAAATATACCCATATCCCATCCTACTCATTTGCAACATTCACAAGTGATGATCCAACATTTGCTCTGGCAACAGTTGTTCCGGTGACAATATCTCAGAAGACAAAGAGTTAGGGTTAGGGTGGCCATTGGGTTTCCAGTTCAAAACAGGGTTGGGGTTAGGGGTTAGGGTTAGGGTTGAGGTCAGGGGTAGCGCATGAAATAATCGTCAGAGCAATTATTGCCAGAACAAATGTCAGACATTCCTACATGTATGTGTATTTGCATGTTAGCATCAGGACATCTACTTAAATTTCTTTTCATGAACCCTTTGAAGAATTGTACATATGAAATGTTCTGTAGATTAAATCATAAGAAAGCTACAACTCTAGTTTTGTACCATAAATTCACTGTTAGGTAGTTTCTTGCAATGAAGTGAAATCATTATTTTATATTCTTGCAATCAAACAAACAATGTTGGGCTTTCCCCTTCTATGGGTGAAGGCAAGTAATTATAACCTCGTGATTTTCAAGACCCCACATGGAGGTTTGAATTACCAGATGACGTCATCAACTGCGTGATAGTAACATGCTGAGAAAACATCTCAAATTTCATTGGACACTATCAGATACGAAACGGGGACAGAATTGAACTTGTACACGAAGTGTGACGTGCTGCGTTCATAGGTGTTATTTGCATTCTTTCTAAAGAGATAACATACAGTGAGCGGAAGTGTTGACATCAAACTGATTCGGAAATATGTGGGGACAATAGTCGAACCAGAACTCAGTGCAACTGCAGATCTTCTATTGCAGGCCTTCAACTCTGCTTTCTTGAAAAATTATAGAGGAGCAAAATTCTCCATAAAGTAGGAGAAAAGTATGATTCAATCCACCAAAGCAGGAGGAATGTAGGATATTTATAAGTAGTGTTTAGAATAGTAACCCCAAAGAAAATGGAAACATGCAGAATACACAGGAAAAAATTCTAAGATTGGAGAAAGAGTGCTCAGATCGAAATCTGCAGAAACTAATTTCCCTTCACAAACAGGTGATGATGGTAGTTACAGTACTCTCAGTAACAACCAGTGAAGACTACTCGACTCCAAATATTAAACCTATTGCAAAGGGGTTTTTTTTGGAGGGGGGGGGGAGGGGGACAAAACATACGAAATAAGGATCTTTTTTATAGAAAAAATAGGAAAATAAGGATCTTCGCAAAAAAAAGTAGGAAAAGTAGGACCAGTTGAAGGCTGCACTTGGTTCTGCCATTGTCCACACATATTTCTGAACCAGAGTAATGTCACACTTCATTACGATGTAGGAAGTGAATTGAAATGGAGCATGTGACTTGCCAATGTTATTACAAAGCTGCATCTCTAAAGGGGTCAGAGGTCAAAGACACCTGTTTCCACAAGGTCAAGTGTGTCCCTCCATTGCCTCCAGTTCAGTTCCAAGGAGAATTTGCTATTTTAAAGGGCGATGACATGATTGGGAACACCTAAAAATGTCTCAAGAACCAAATTGGTTAAAACACATACCAATTCATACACTTAATTGATTGTATGTCTAGGCTGGAAGGATTTCAGTAAGATTTGTATACTTCAGGAGAATGAAGCACAAATATACCAGTACTGAATTAAAGTATGGCCGTGGTAAAAATTGAACCCAAATAGCTATACAACAGTCGCACATACTAATTCTGATAATTGTTTTAAAAGGAGTCAACATTGACTGCAAAATGTTCACAGTAGAATCCTGGAACAGCGTACTTCTTATTCTAGAATATTTTTATTCCGCGAATTGAGGACTGCTTCCAAGTTCCAATCATACCATGTCCCTTTAACATTTGAGCATGAATAAACAGAAGAGACTGATATATGATGTGATTCAAAGTAAACAAAACACTTGAGACTTCTAAAAATAATTGGAATACTGCCTGTTTTGAGAAAAGGGGGCAGTGTAGGTCACATATTATGACAGTGAGTTCACATCAATAAATACGTATGGTATATTCAGTTTTTGAGATATCATTGTCATATTATATAAATGTACAGAACCCTACTGTGACATTGTGAAATAACTTTAATTCAAGCCTTTGAGGTTTACCAGTTGTTCCCTATGTTTTTATAATTTATGTAAACCAAAATAGATATAACATCCTACAGGAAGTGAGTTGAAATTGGGGCAATTGATTATATTCACATGGTATTTGAATAATTTGACATTTATACATTGTTTGCCAAAAGAGTAAAAGTTGACTTTGCTCTGTCCCAATTGGATAACTGTGTATCATCTGCCCCAAGTTCTTGAACTTGTATGACCATGGACCTGGTATGACCTACTGCACAATATTGATTATATGCTTGGAAATATCTACCCAGTGACCACCCAATGAAACCCACTTGTCCATTGTCAATTTGTTAAAGAATCATAATGTAACAGTTTAACAGAAACTGGTATACAGGGTGGCCCAGAAAAACGAAACAGTAATATATTAATGGTTATATCCTAGATCAAAAAATATCCTTGTAGTGATTGGCCAAGGTTGGCTCACGTGACATAAAATAGTTTCACCACCAACCGAGCTCTGCCAAAAGATAGATATCCCAGAATCGTGACGTCACAATATCGGTATAATTTCCGCTATACAGATATCTTGACGTCACAAGCCATTGCCCCGACGTATGCAACACCAACCACTATGTAGACTCTCCGCAGCTCTGCGTGCGACGTGTATACACGTACCGCGGTGCGACGTCCACGCAGCGCAGATCGCAACGCTTCAATATGCCCAAATTATTGTAAGTAGGCTAATTGATGATGAATGGCGAGTTCATATTTTAATCAGACTTACTCTGTTCAAATCATCACTGTTAGACTTTGTTATTTTAATTTTTTGATCAAGGATATAAATCAAATATACCATGCACTTTTTTGAGGCACCAGTGGAAATTATGGATTCTCTTCAGTGACTGGCATAGCACTATTTTCTTCGGGGCTGCGTCCCTCAGAAAATAGTGCTATGCCAGTCATCTCCGAATCCATAATTTCCACTAGAGCCTCTCAGTGCATGGTATATTTGTTTATTATTTCCCCAACTTAATTGCTCACTTTTGTTTAGTTCATCTGACAGACAATTTTTTCATGAGTAGAATGACACCAAGATCATCTATTTTGGTTGGGTACTTTCCATTTTAGGGCCGTTTTTGTGAACCAGTGGAAATTTGGTGTGCACATGCCAGTTTACATGTAATTTCTATTGAACGCCGTCAATAAGATGCCTCATTACCGCTTTACTACTTGAAAAGCTGAAATGCACTGCTTTGCAAAATTGCCTCTAAAATGAAAACTACTGAACGAAAATTGGTGTACTAAAGGTTGTATTGCTCAGAAAAGAACATGCTGTCAGATTAATGGTAAATGACATGATTGGGGGTAGTCCTCAACTTGGGCTGAAACTACTCTAGAATCAAGTAAACTATGCAAGGATTCTCCTGTGAAAATCTTGTAGTCAAACGTTGACTCATTCTAAAATAAACAATGTCAATATCACTCGTAGCACGGAAACCTGCTGTGTGGCTCTCTATGAGGCTTATTTTTATCGTCCCCGGGATACTCCTATGTTTATGCTGGATTCTCCTTAAGTAAACAAATTACATACAAATCCTCCCAGGTGGGAGATCCACTCCTGCTAGTGTATGGTTAGTATATATTTCAACTCATTTGGTTCTTGAGGCATTTTCAAGTGTTCCCAATCATGTCACTAACCTTTAATGGGAAATATAGTAACTTCTTTTGGATAATGAAGGAAAAAATATCACTGTATTTGATAAATTTAGTGTGATAGTGTACCATGTTTTCTGGGCCACATTGCATTTCACTCCACAACTTCTGAAAATCAGAATAATAACACAAAACACACAACACAAAACACACATCTAATCTGATTCTTTCATTTTAATCAGAAATTCTTGTACGTTAGCCTCCACATATTTCATACAGAAATATTCCCTACATACTCTGCAAATACCAAAACATTTTTTTATACAAATCAAGACTTCTGAGCACAGATATATGACTATATATTAACTCTTCTTGTCCTCTAAAAATATGCCAGTACTTATTCTTATCACCATATACAAAACAACTGACATGATAGAGCCTCCAAGCAGGGCTACAAATATGCTGAAAAGAACAACATAAGAAGAGGGGATATATTTTAAAAAGGTGATATTTCTTGAAGCTATCAACATTAAGTAACATTTCCTCAATATATCATTCACAAACTATCTCTCCATCACATTAAAAATACATCTCAACACTTATAAACAACTATGACTTCCAGGTTAAAACCTAAAAAACAAGTAACTAGCTAGCTTGTGGACAGGCTGTCATTCATTCTCTTACAGATATTGTTGATTCTGCCATTTGATTTTTGATTTTCACAGATTGATCTTGATTCTGATATTTATGTGGATATACATACACAATTGTGACGTTAATCCTTCAATTGTTTGATGATGTTGACTAGTAGTTGTGACCTCATCCCAACATTATGACGAGTACAGATGAGAGGATGATGGATGAAGAAAGCAACTTGAAAGTTGTAGCTCCAGTTCATACATGGGCAAAAGTGGAAGCGCCCTCATCTGATAGTTTGGTCAAGATGAGGGAAATGCATGATGTATTGATGTTGGATGAAGAGGCAACAGTAGAATGACATTATGGTAATAATACCTGTATATTCTGTATCATAAAGGCCCTTAGCACCATACACTCAGTGCAGTGTTAAGGGCTTTTCTGCACAAGTATGACAATATACAATTTCAGAACACACTCCTCTGGAATGCCCAGCATTATGTCACAGTTGCTGTAATAATTAATCTTACATGATCACTGCCAAACCCACAGACCCAGTTCACAACACTTGTCATCAATAACTAATGAAAAACTTTGTTAAAAGCTTCTGAAATTCTCACTCTCATAGATGGAAGGCATAATTATAACTAGGTATTTTTATCATCTGTCATTCAAAATCAACCAGCTCTCTACACAGTCAAAAACTGCTGAGACATCAAGATCCATCGTTATAAGTACAGTTTCTCTGTTTGGAATGACCAGTGTATGTACATGTCAAGGAAAGTGTGTTTTAATTTAAGGATGACTCCCTACTAAAAATTGTGACATTTCTGAAACATTTTTCTTTTCAGACTACTGCAAGAACTAAGACATTCTGGGAAGCAATATGAATGTAGCAGTTACTGTGTGAAAATTCTCAGAATTTCTATGATAATAAGGCAAAAAGATAAAACATAGAAACAACATAAATATTAAATATATTCAATAAAAGATAGCTTGCTCAGAACCGAGATATACTTCATCAAAATGTCTGCACAAATATTTCTTATACTCCAAGCATCCACTTTACGTTTTAAAATGAAATAAGGCAAATACAAACCTAAGTCTTAGATAAACAAAAATACACCAAAAAGATGAATACAATACAATGTATAAGAAAAAGCAGCTACATGTATTTACAAAAAAAGGTGAATAGTGAAATACTGATAGAAAAAAGTGGGCAGCCACAAAGCATGTGTGTGACAGTGGACTGCAATATGGTTACTGCTTAAATAGTTAAGTGTCTACATACATGTATATGAGGTAAAAATCAACTCATACAGTCCTAACAGTTAAAGTATCTGTAATCATGTGATAATATTACATCTAGTTAAACACGCAGCAGTTCCTAGACCTGTTGGTTTCAATTTTAATTGACAACACATAATAACCGGTTTCTGTAAATCAATGTTTACATTTGCATGTTTTACATATTCAGACATAATTAGATGTATAAATATTATTTATTTGCAATAGTTTTTTGTCCATATACACCCAGAATACTGGATCTGCTTAGCAGTAGACAATTCACAATGTACTACATATGCAACTCTTTCATTCAATTTTCATGAAAATTTGGTATTACTCAAATTCCACTTTCAATTGTTGGTATGAGTGCAGGCTCTACATTACTTCTGCAACATAGGAAATCTGCAGCAATCCCAGATAGGCCAGCTAAAGCTACATTCCCACTCTCACAATTCGCGCCACAATTGAAATCGTGGTCTCAATTCATGGAGTAATCATGGTGATCGTAGAAAAAGTTTGGACGGTTCAAAAATTTTCTATGATCAATATGATTAATTATTTAATTCTCAATTTTAATCAACACATCAGACCTCAACTAATCGTGCTGTTACCAGTTCTCAAGCAAACATAATACTGGACAAGATTCAATGCGCTTCATTCAGTGATCTACACTTGCAGAGGGCACATTAAGTAATTTGAAGCCGTGAAATTTCAGAGAAGTAAACAAAAATTCCACGATCAGCTCCGAATGGCCAATCGTGGCACTTGTACGGATCACATGACAGTGGGAACGAGGCATAAAACAACATGAATGAAAGCAATTTGAAAGTGGCTTTTCATCCCTGGGGCAACAAGACCTCATATCTCAATTTTTGGTGAAAGGTTTTATGTGATATTGTAGTTATGAAGACGGATTTTGTTTTGTCCAAATCTGAAATTTCAAGTCTCAAAAACAGAGCCACTGCCACAAGATAAACCGACAGCTATCCAATTTGTTATTGTGTTTAGGGCAGCCATGTTTTTGTTTTTGCTCTCCTGAACATATACCATTTTTGAGATACAAGGTATATCACCCAGGGATATTATACTACACGTGTGTACCAACTAAATGAAGACTTTCAAAGGCAAGTAGGTACTGACACATCTGAGGGTTGTTATGTTATTGTAGAAGAGTTTCACATACACGTATATTCATATATAGTACGATTTAATGAGGTACTGCACATTCTAAGGTTTCTATTTCAAACTTCAAGGTAAGATAAGATGTGAATACAAATACATGTACATTCATTATTACTTTGTCAAAAACATGCCCACGGATAATTACAACTAATAAATAAAAATTAACACAAACATACAAATCGTTAAGTAAGGAAATATTCTTACCTCTCCCGATTATTGCTTGCACTCATTAAAATTTAATAATATCAATAAAATTTGAAAAAGATGGCAATTTTGTCATGGAAGTGTAAAAGATTTATTTGTAGAAATATATACTTCATGTAAAAGCAATGAAATGTTAACCATATTTTGGACTAAAATTAATGGTAGGTGAAAAATACAGTGATTACGAAAATGGAATAAATGACAAAAATGTTTTAAGAGCATTATTTTATTCCTACCTTTTTTCAAGCATATCATATAAGACAAAAAAGTGACATTAAACATTAACATGTACACTGTACCACATGAAGTCATGATCAATAATATATAAATAATTTTGACATTATCATCATAATCACCAGTTTTGTTTTGTTTTCAAAACACATGTGAAATGCTGAAAGGTCACTCTATTTCTTTAATTTTTCAGCAAAAGTTATTACCTCTGTTATTAAATTTGGACAAATGTCAGAATTGCATTCACATCTATAATTAGCACAGATTCTTGATGTTTGGGGAAACAGAGCGGGAACGTGGGACAACCACAATACGTGTAGAAGTTTCTGTTTTCGGCATGCAATTTTACCACTTGAAACAAGAAGAGATAAACTCTCACTAACCCTTAACCCTTGTGACACCACCCTCAAAATATCACATGCTAAATCTATAGTCAAACCTGTCTCAGCAATTAAACTGTCTAGTGGCCACTGAAATAATTTCCCTAGAGATTGTGTTTTAAAACCTGTCTATAGCAACCACCTGTCTACAGAGGACACATATTTTGTTTCCACTTGGAGGCCACTATAGAGAAATTTCATTGTATCTTGATACAGAAAACTTTGATCAGTTAGGAAATGTTCATTAACGCTGTGAGGACTAAATATATGAGATGCATCAGGCTGGGGTTTATGGAAAATGCATGTTACATTAAAAATCAAACCGTTTTCAATGGTTTAAGAAGTTTTTTGATGCTTCAACCATCCTTATTGTTCGACTGGCTAGCTTTTTGGTCCACCTCTCTGGACTTTCTCAAGCCATAAGTTCAGACAAAAGCTGCCTCATGAACAGAGCTTTGAGATCACTGGATCATCCCCAGCATTGTAACCTATCTGTGTTCTAATGCCCAGAACCTCCACCCAGGATCAAAGTCGGTGTTGTGTGAAGCAATTATTCCACAGGAGTGGGTGAAAGCTAGCCAGTCAAATATTTAGGTCAGCTACAGCATCAAAAAGTCATTCATGATTGCATCTTGTCAGTACTGGACAATGTGGACCCTTTTTCAAGAGTTGGAAAGTTGAAGAATTCTGTGAGTGAATTTAAAGAAAAGGTGGTTGGTTTAAAATCCAGACAATAGAGCTTCACAGACAAGCCTTTTTTGTGCATGTGCATCAGGCTTGAAGGCCTATTCAGATTAAGCTACAAATTGGCACACCTATTAAATGGTTTGTAATCCGTATCTTATGAAATATCGAAGCTGATTTGACTAAAGAAAAAAATAACTAGATGTTTTACTAGGAGAAATTTGCCTATGTGTTCAGGGACTCCATGGAGATCCAGAGTGTACTAAAAAATCTGGTAAAATATATTTCTGTATTGACTTAGATTCCCCCAAAGTATAGTTAGATTGACACCCACACATTTTCATGCATTTTGTGAGGAAACACAATTTGTGACTTATTGTTGGTTCTGCAGTGATTGGCTATATATTGTATACACCATATATTCGCATACAGATATTTTTGTGATTTTGTTTAAAGACGGATGATATGCGAAGTGTTTGTTTGTACGTGAGTTTTCACTCACTTTGCAGAGACAAATTAGGAAGTGAAAATTTGTATGATTGTTAAGTAGCAAAATTCAGGAAAATTAAACCACATTGAAATACACAAAGTACATTGTACAGTATGTAGTATATCATTTGTGCTTGATTTGTACTAATGATAGAACATTCAAAGAGTGGATTTAATCATTTTCGCAATC
>JZLH01S0634456.1:0-10767 GCA_001188425.1 Eucidaris tribuloides | reverse complement strand
GGACTTGCACATCCCTGACACAATCTTTAATGACACGTGATATTCCTCATCATGTGACAGTTTTGTAATTATTTTTCTTGCATATTTTGTGCTTTGAAGTGGGGTGGGGTGGGGTGGGGTGGTATGGGGTAGGATGGAGGGGGAGAATGCCTATAACAACAAATGTTACAGAGAACAATTCATAATCCCTCTAATTCCAGCCAGCTTGGATGCAGTTTGAGACCAATTATTTTAAGCATTGTAACATAAGCCAAAAATAGATTTCACAGGGCAAAAAAGCAGGGCAGATTTTTCCAGAAGTACATGTTTGTGTATACATGTAGACGTGGTAGGAATGAGATGTATAGTACATGTACCTCATACTTTCTCCATGGACCATAGAACAATAAACCCAGATCACCATTTAATTCAATATTTGTGATATTAATAGAGTTTACAAACTGAGTTGTTCAAATTTTACCCAAGATGAGGCCTATCTTTTGATTGTGAAGCTTGACAAAATAAACAAGCATCTGCTATCTAGCTTCAATATTTTACATACATGCAGTAAGGGGTATGATTTGTAAGGAGCTGTACAAATGGGGTTTTCTGTGTTCAGTGCATGCAGGTCTTCAACTCGGAGAAAATTAGGAGCAAAATTCTCCAAAAAGCCAGAGATTAGGTCAGATTCAGTCTACCAAAGGAGGAGGAAAGTAGTAACCCCAAAATACAATGGAAACACATGGAATATGCCGGAAAAACAATTCTAAGATCAGCGAAAAAGCTCCCATATAAAAGTACACATTTTCGACCAGAATTTCAACCCCCCCCCAAAAAAAAAAAACAAGCACAAATAAAGATATTCTGCATAGAGTGTTCACAAGAAAATATTTTGTTATATTCCCTTCACGAACATACACATGGAAATCATGTCATGATTGTCATCACTAACTTACCAAATAATGGGGTAAAGCATCGAGCCTAATATCAGTTAAAGAGGCTCGATGCTTTATCCCATTATTTAAGTTTGTGATGACATGATTTTCATGTGTTTGTTCATAAAGCGAAATACATGTAAATATATTAGAGTGTACATAGACAAGGGACAGAATGATGGAACCTGTTATAAAAGCCAGAAGAAATCCACACAAGCAGACACACAAACAGATTGACCAAGACACACACACACACACACACACACACACACACACACACACACACACACACACACACACACACACACACACACACACACACACACACACACACACACACACACACACACACACACACACACACACACACACACACACACACACACACACAACACAACACACAAAGATACACTCACAAATTACACAGCATTGTAAAATTTTATACAAAATGAGAAAAAAAAATATTTGTAACAATGGCTGGAAATGCCTGAAGGAAATAAAGGGGAAAGAGCCTGATTTATTTATTTACTTTAAAGCCACTCAATGTGCTTCAAAACCGAAAAATTAAAAAAATACAATAACTTAAGCTAAGATCTTTCCAGCTCCACAGTTCACGAGACCACAGCCATGTACAACACAACAAAATAATGAGTTCATCAGAAACCACATGCAACACCGTAAACCTTCAGAGAAGAAAATTGTATCTCGTTGGGAAACAGAGAAACCCTCGATGAATTATTCAAGTAGGCAAGCAAATTTCTTTTTTCAAATAAAATCAAAGAATTTGGAAGTAAACAGGTGAATTAATACAAACCATAATATTGCATAGTTGTGCATATGTACAGTGAGACCCACACAATCCACTGAAAACATCCAAACGTGCTAAGCTTACATGGAAAAGACAAAACTTGAAACTAGAAGTATTAGTGGGGGATTTAGTAATATAAATGAGTTGTTAAATGTATTTATCTCTAATTATCTTTCATCTTGAAAATTAGAAGTCACTGCATTTGTTTTTTCCAGTAAACAAATGTATCAATGGATGAACAAATAGGTAAACAAATAAATTGTAAATTGAATAAATAATGAATATTTACTTCTACTACCTTTTTATTATTGTTATTGCTGTATGATGATGATGATGATGTTGATGATGATGATGATGATTATTATCATTATTATTTGGCTGGTTGGAAAAAGGTAATTTACTAGAGAAAGATCAAATACTTTTCACAATTCGCCACAAGTGCGTGTGACAGTACTACATGTAGCTTATCACATTACACCCAACATGTGGTGCACAGTGTAGAGAGGACATGGCAGGAATAGTATTGACCATGGACTAGGGGGTTGTTGCAGGGGGAGGGGGCATTGTGACAACTGGTAATTGGTATGACATAAGAGATGACTGGCATGTCAATGGAATGTGGTAGACCTTGTACATGAAAACTATCAATGAAATTATATCCTGCATTACATGTATGCATTAATATGTTTCTTGTATGGATTCTCAGCTAATAGAAAATAAAAAAATAACCGATTATTTTGTACTTCACTACTATAGTAAAAATAAAATCAAAAAATAATACAATTATACAAATAAAGTAAAGTAAAATACAATAAAAACAACAAAATTAAAGTAATAACAAATTACAAAAGAAAATAAAATATTACAATAAAGTAAAATATTTACTACAAATTCTTTGTGATGAAGCAGAATATTTTTCCTGAGATATAAAAGTCGTCAATGTGATAATGTAATTTTCCTAAAATTGTAATTATTACTTTTTAAGGAGAAGGGAATCATATTTTTGGAATTTACTGCATTCCATAGTGGGACAGAGTATCATTATTTTAACAAACAGGATCTCCTCTCAAGACCCATTTTAGTCCTGATATTTGTCACTTGAGGGTAATTTCCACCATGAAGGCAGATTTTCTTTTGAACCCCTTCTTTTCAACTTTCACTATTTTCATCCGTATTTATGTGTTTTTACAAATTCATGTCCTCAGTTAATGGTCAAAACTAAGGACAAGTATTTTGTAAAAAATAAAAAGTGCTAAAAGAACCAAACTGGTTGGAAGATATACCAAAGATACACCACCTGGAGTGGATCTCCTGACTGGAAGGATTTGTCTTGAGAATCAAGTGTGAACATGCCAGCAGTTTGTTTCTCTCAAGGCCCTAGACAATTATATCCCATAGAAAGCTACACAACAGATTTGTCTGTCACAAGGCATACTGATGCAAGTTATTTTAATATGAGTCAACAGTTGACTACCAACTTTTCACAGCAGAATCCTTGCATAGTTTACTTGATTCAAGAATAGTTTTACCCCAAGTTGAGGACCACACCAATCATGTCATTTACCTTTAAAAGATTTTGATTGCCCATTTGCCCCAAACCCATCCTAGTCCCTCCCTTCCTAGTCCCTCCCCACCCATCTCCCTTTTCATTCCTAATTAACTGACAGCGTTGGTTAATTAAGTCATTAACCTCTGATTGTAACTGTCATATTTTGGAGTCTCCTTGCCCTTTGCTCTGGAATGCCAGCTATCAAATTCTTTTCCAGGTCATATGTGAATGTGTGGGTGTAGGTTTGTGCATGTACTGTTTGTACATTTCAAGTAGTATACTGAGTAGTATACAGTGTACTTGTATATAATGATGTAAATCATGTATGAAACTGTTACTATGAAAATACTTGCATGGTCATGGTGTCAATGTGTTGGTTATTATAGGGAAAAGGAAAAAGTACTTGAATCCTGAATAAATGAATAGTTGGCACATAGGCCTACATGTAGTTAGACTTCCTCATATTGGTCTACTTGTAATCAAGTTTTAATAATTTGATTTTACAGTTTTAAATAGGTTACAGAAGGTATGATTCCCGGGGGGGCCAGTCAAACATAATGCTGTACACATGCGTGACCACAAAAACACGTTTAAAGGGGTGTTTTTCCAGTTTTAGACTGCGCGGTACCGCGCGTGCACGCAGTTAAGGGTATCAAAAACACTGATTTCAACAAAAGGGTGGTTTTGAAAAACTGGTCAAACGTATTTAGGTATTTTTTTCACAAACTTTTTCCTCCTCGTTTCTGAAAAGTGTTATCCCGCGTTACGAAAGCAATGTATACAATCCTGGGAAACAACCACAGGAATTTGTCACCTTCTCTGTCCACTCCGCACGCGCTTCACTTCAGTGTTGTACAGTTTTATTGGCGTGAACAAAATTTGTTTAGGGGTCATATTCTGGCGATAACTTGTTTAGGGGCAAAAATGTGTAAAGAAGCACGCGGAAAAACTGCTTTAGCGGTTATTTGCCACCACAGAGAAAACTCGTTTAGGGGGTGGTCCTGGGAAATAATGGTCCACGCATGTGCTACAACATATATGTTTGACTGGCCCCCCCCCCCCCCCCCCCCCCCCCGGGTATGATTACAATTTGTATGCCCATACAAATTGCAATGTAGTATTTATATTATGTATATCTTCTTCAGTGTTGATGTGCAGTTTAAATGGGCGGAAAAAAATCAATACCGTAGTTTGATGGGTTTTTCTGATGTACATGTATGGTGGGACAATTGAATACTTTGTGAAAGATTGATCACAAATTTGTCTGATGGACCAAAACTATACTCAGGTTTTAATATTTTATCAGAACTTGTGATGCAACCAACTTTCATATCACGTTCCTGTCTTATTGACTTTCTCCATGCTACAAAGCAATATTCAATACCAGTTATATCCCACTTTATCACGGCGATCAATTGTAGGCAAGTCCACAAATTGGACCTTCTCAATTGAAATGAATATCAATCTTACCTCAAAATGAAATTCACAAGATATTCAGCACTTGTGTACATGTATGAACGAGTTTCAATGCTTGGCATATTGCAAGTTAAAGGGACCGAAAAGTCGCATATCGTGATGATTTGGAGATGGTCCGGCTCGGGATATATTCGGGAATGCGCGTATACTTTCGGAAAACGAGCACACATGAATTGCGTGCAATTCCCTACATGCAGCACGCATTCAACCGAAGAAAAG
The DNA here is from genome assembly GCA_001188425.1 of Eucidaris tribuloides. Lineage (NCBI taxonomy): Eukaryota > Metazoa > Echinodermata > Echinoidea > Cidaroida > Cidaridae > Eucidaris > Eucidaris tribuloides. The sequence continues at coordinate 5,801 of JZLH01S0634456.1, read as the reverse complement.
CGAACTGAAACCAACTGACAATGGCCCTACCCTCAAAGGCAAGCGGATGGTTTTGAACGTACATGGATTACGAGTGGCGCATCCCTTTAATATTCAAGGCTGCTGTTGGACATGATTCCCTGAAATTCACCATAAAAATTCATCCTGACACCAGTTGTGTGACAAAAATTTTTTTGATTGATACCATTCATAATCTATATTTAATATACCTTGGTGCCAATGTAATGATTCCAACGATATCATAATTTGTATATTATTGTTGAACAACCATGTTGTCAGCCTCCATTGATCTTAAAGCCATTGTATAACATTCATTGTTTCCAGTTAAAATAATCTGAGCTAAATGATCACCCTGGATGCTACCAGTGTCTTTGATAAGGTCTTAAAATGACGCCCTAAAAAAATATATTTCAAAATGATTATTTAGTGCTTTGAAAAAGTGAAAACCGTGAGTTGACCGGATTCACCCACCCATTTCCTCCCATAGAACTGTGTGTAGACCTAGGCTATTTTTACTCGCCCCCCCCCCAGTCATTTATTCATTCATATCTTGCCAGTGGCAGCATAAATATAAAAACTTGTGTATTCTAGTGTGTTTACTTGTCCATTCAAACACTACTATGTAGCTCAGATAGCAAAGTTTGACAATTTTTTAATTTGAAGCTCCACAATGTTAGCCTAATTACTTTAAGACTATTTCTTTTACAATGTAAATTGACTTTTTAAAATTTATCATATCATTGGCATGATATGGTATTTAAAACTACATCATAAACAGAGCTCAACCTTAACAAGCTTTTACACAATTCAGTATAAAGCAGTTTATACATGAACCTTTACTTTGGTAGAAGGTGAAAGGCAGACATGAATATATTTCATTCATGCTACATGTATTTCTGTCCAAATTGGAAGGCTGGCAGAGCCATATATCTTTGTGATATTTTTGGACACCCATATTCTAAATTAAATCTGGGCAACATTGATTCTATCTTGCAAATGTACTGAATACATCATAGTACAATGCCACTCTGCATTCTAACTTCAAAGTTTATTGCTTTCAAATCAAGCTGCTTTCAATTGTCTTATCCAGGAAATTGAAGAAAAGAAAGTCTTACTTCTTTTGCATGCTGTGAAGAACATCAAACATGTAGTGCTATGTGTATGACATAGACATGTAAACCATAACCCACACAGCTAAACATCTAGTAGGCCTACAGTAAGAAAATCTGTGGTTTTCTTCAATACATGCACAGTGGTGCCAGAATAAATTGTTATGTTGCCCTCCAGTGGGAAATTTCAAAAATTGGGTCCGTCAGTCGATTTTTATCATTTTTTAAATTTATTTTTATTTTTTTTACCACAGCAAAACCCTGATGTAACCAATACACATGTACGTAGTGTATTGTGCAAGTATATGTAGTACGAAACTGAGGAAGAGTAGAGTTCCTTGATATTTGTTACGGGTCTTTTAAATGGGCAATATGCATATGAAAGTGCTGTTTTAAGTCAATGAATAGGAATTTTGGTAAATTCTTCACTCAAATCTGGCATTCGTTCCCGAAAATGGTGAATATTATATTTTGGGTGTGCTAGAAAAAAAAAAAAAAAAAAAAAAATACTCGGCCCCGATTTTTCGCATTTTACGGTCGGTCGGTCGGTCAGTGGAGGGCAACACAACAATTTTTTTTTTAGGCGTAAAGACTGGTCGTCCCTCACCTTAAAGGGCAGCGACATAAGTCAAAAATGCCCCAAGAACCAAATGACTTAAACAGTGTACCAATATTACACTGACTATTCAGGCTGGAAGGATTTGTCTTGAATTTGTTTACTTGAGGGGAAATAAGCATTAATGAATTCATCCCTGACAGAAAATAATTCCATAGGAAGATACACAACCAGTTTCACTGTCAAAACATTTTCAAGTAACAGTTGTACAAAAAGAGGGAATGTTTAACAAAGAAATTTTCATAGCACAAACTTTATACAGTACTTCAGAGAGAATTGTGTTCTAAATTCAGCAAGTCTTGTTAAATGTAAGTCATTTTGCAATTTCCCTTTGAATGCACCCAATTTCGCCCAATATCTCAATTGGTATACAATGATGCACATGTGCATATGATGACAATTTTTAGTTGAATGCATTTTTTTTTCGGGGGGGGGGGATTACCGTGTTGTGATGATGCTTACCCAATCTGTATAAATGTGATGATTCACAAACTTGTATGTCATCTTACGAATAATAACATCAGGCCCACTGCTGGCATCTTGACTGTAAACCAGAATAACTATCATACATTTGTCAACACTTTTCTCATCAACATTATCACAAACACATCACTTTAATCATCATGTCAATTTAAGAACACCAATTATCCTCCATCCTTCACTCACTACTCAAGCACATTTAACCCGCTAGCAACATTCCATGAAGTACACTGAGACCGTGGTACTTCAAGACATAATCTCCATCACCATGTAATGTATCACTGACGGCAGTGGATGTTGTCATACCATTACTCATCCCGATTTCCAAGAACCATTATTATCTCCTTTCCTCCGCATCCTTACTCATGAGTAGCATCACTGTAAAAGCAATTTATCCCCAATACGATTCTTACAACTAGTCATATTTCTTAACATTATCATTCTTAGAAATACCATCATCACAAGAATCATGATGATCATCATCACCTTAAACTTCATCTTCATCATCACCTTCAAAATGTCCTAATCATCATCATCATCTTCATTAATCGTATTATTTTCTTCATTGCCATCATCTTTACCATCATTTTGATCATAGCCATCATCAACTCTCATCCCCCCCCTCATTATCAGTCATTATTATTACCACCCAACTATCTTATATCGTCATCCTCTGCTTGTGCTTTTCCACCTACTCCTTATCATGCCTATCATCCTCACCCTCACAACTACAATCACCTTCACCATTACCATTACCATCACCTTCACCAATACCACCATCACTAACACTGATACCCCCACCCACCATCACCACCACCATCACCACCACCATCACCATCACCATCACTACCACCAATTCCATCACCATCACAGATCACCATTCACCATCTCCGATCACATCACCATCACCATCCGATCACCATCACCACGATCACACCACCACACCAACCACCACCATCACCACCACCACCAGTCACCACCACCACCACATCAGCACCACCACACCACCACCATTCACCACACCATGTCAGCCACGCACCATCGTCCATCACCATCATCACCACCACCATCATCACCACCATAATCATTCATTTCATCACATCCACATTGCACATCACCCTCACCATCGCCATCGACCATTCACCAATCACACCATTCATTCATTCATCACCACACACCATCACCACAATCACCGTCATCATCATCACCACCACCTATACCACCACCATCAAGCACTATCATTATCATTATCATCACCATCACCATCAATATCACCAGACACCACCACGACAATCATCACCATAACCACCATCATCATCATCCCCAGCACTCTCCATCTCTCTCAACCATCACACATCCTTATTATCATCCCCATCACTACTACCATTACAATTCACCACCAGCATCTTCAAGCTCGTCCCATCCTGACATGATATCAATGTTCCTCATCCAAACAAAGACAGCATGTTGTCTTGAGAGGAATGTTATTCCACCATCACTGAACAAACACCGCAGGCATCATCATCTCCTCCTACCAGGCATAATAGACTCATCATTACCTGTCATCATCCATCGTCTAAGATGTAAGTATCATCCATCCCTCATCAACTGCTCTTCTTGATCATCACACTAAATTATCGTGAACATGCGAACACCTCAATAATCATTAACCCATTGGATGTGACGTCAATATAAAACACATTTTCCATTGAGCCCAGCGTGATATATCTCACTTTTAGTCTCCACATACAGAGTACACACTCCCACAAACATACACACAGACACACATACTGTAAGCATACACACAGGTACACACACAAGCACACATGTGCCCCACCCCTTCCCATAAACATACCTGCCTGAATGTGTTGCTGGAAGAAAAAGAACCATTTTGAAAGACTCTTCACTCAAATATTTACATGTACCTCAGAGGAGCCTCCGCTCCCTCCCCTTCATGGCAAGTGACTACTTGACAATATAACTACGGTTAACCATGTAGAGAGGTGATGTGCCCTGTTGAACCATGGATGGTTTACCAACTACCATACCACCGAAATCTGGACCCTACACTATGTACAGTGAACAGCAAAAAACCTACTTGACAAGCAAGGTGTAAAACTGTAAGCCCTTACATCATAATTCACTTGATTTGACTACCACTGGTATCAGACACCTTGTTTAGGATTAAACATTCATCAACACTATTAAATGTATAAAGGGAAAGGAAAAGAAATAGATAACAAAAATCACAAAAATACATGTAAAAATCTTCAGCAATTATGATAATCTTACCAAGCTGGTGGACGCGACGAGGAAACAGTGAATAACGCTCTCTATAATAACAAACACTAGACACTTGAATCAGGTTTCTCTGCTGAAATATGAGTCCATGTTTTCTTTGTGTGTAAGCAATGGAGTGTGTCTGTGCGAACTGGCAGTAGTCTGTCTGAGTGTATGTGTGTTTGTCTGTACATGGGTGTGTGCACTGTTGTTTTGTTTAATTCCAATACAGATGGTAACATAGTTTTTAGTGGACTCGCTGTGTGACGATGTGTTGGCATGTGTGGGTGTGGTGTGGTGTGTGACTGTGTGTGTGTGTGTGTGTGTGTGTGTGTGTGTGTGTGTGTGTGTGTGTGTGTGTGTGTGTGTGTGTGTGTGTGTGTGTGTGTGTGTGTGTGTGTGTATCAGTGCATTCTTCTGTTTGTTCATGTCATATGCACATGTACATGTATGGATGGTGCAGTCAGATAGCTACTGCCACAAGCCTACCCATTGGATGCCTACCAATTGGTAGCAGCTGGGGATGGCATCAGGCGTGCAGCTGGCCCTACAATCAGGGAGACTCACTCAAGACATTGGGGAGTAGAAGCAGGGATTATACCAGGAGGGGGGAGGGATACGGAAGGTGGGAGGAAGGGACAAAGTCATCTAACCCTATCAAAGTTTAGTGAACCAGCTTAAAACCAGAATGATAAAATGGTATCATGGATGTAAGGCGGTAGTGTAAGCGCCACGCCCCTTTGTTTACATATACCATACATGTACATCCCCCTCCCCATGTTATGACCCCCTTCTCCCCACCCATTCATAGCACCTCCTCCACTATGAGGCATCTTGAGTTCTCAACCAGAGCATGGACCAGAGATCCATACTGTCAACAAAGACCATTGTGTAAGATTCCCCAGATAATATTCCCATCACCATTTTCCCTCATGCTTTTCCCAGACATTTTCTCTTCCTGTATTCATGTTTTTTTTTTCCTATTTTTTTCCAGTCCATTACACATGCATGAATAATGAAGAAAAAATAATGAGGAGCAGTAATGTTGATTTCTTTGTACTACATGTTGCGATGATTCGCAGATGTTTTTTTGTTTTGTTCATTCTCTTTTTTTTTCTTGTCATGTAGTGTATTCATGTATTCTTTACAGTGTAGTCATAATATATTTGAAAAGGGAGTTTGATCATTAAGAAATGTTTGATTGTGATACAAAATTTCTGTTAAATATTAATGAGTTACTATTGTAATATCATGATTGATATCACTATTTGTATCATTGTTATTATTATTATCATTATCTACAATAATATTGATTG
>JZLH01S0634452.1:54524-64991 GCA_001188425.1 Eucidaris tribuloides | reverse complement strand
AATGGTGGAATCGGATCTGAGACTCTCTGCTCATCCGAAACGAAAGCTTGGAAGACAAGGAGGGGACTGAGAAGAAGGAAATAGCAAAAAGAGAAAGAAAGAAAGCGAATCTCACCAGTTTTATGGGTTTGGCTGTTGCAGCCTCGTAAAAATTGTCAGTAAAAGAATTTTTAGGGAAACGCCCCACTGGTAGTGATACTCTTGAGAGGCGTTCCAAAATTTGCGCCAAACTTGATTATCGTGATTTACTTGCTAAACAGATGAACCACCTTGTTGTGATTATCTGTCCAGATTTGTCTGTTATAGTAATTGCGACAACACATGTCATTTTGTTTCATTCGTTTGTTTTAGCTTGAGTTCGACTGACCGACGGATTTGCCGAATTATCCCGTATTACGTACAAGGGCCTAACAGTAACACCTGCGAAATGCACATTACCATCTTTACTATCTGTATTGACGGAATAACGATAATTTTGTGGTATTTATTTAATGAGCATGGGATATAGTCTTTGGTTTTGGTTTGCAAAATGATCATTGTCTTACATTTCGTAGACTTTCAAGATGACTCTATTTCTAATGTTAGTGTTTAATGTTTAATGAATATGGTTATGGGAGGGGCATCTTTATGGAGTTGGCCAAACACCTTCACTCTTGCTATCGTTCAGTTACATTCAAGCACATTCCTTTCTTGGTTTACATATTTTGCAGATTCCATACCTGAATTCATGTATAATGGGGGATTTTTAGTAATTTGTTTTTATTTTGATATTGTACTTTGAACAAAGACTTGATAATGGGCTTCTGTTGATGTTATACTTTATTATATTATTCAACATTCTCGACTTTATGTCAGTTACTCTCGTTCTTCTAGGTTGGGTTGGGGGGGTGGTCACTCTGATGTCACTAGACATATCCTTAAGTACTTTATGTGTGTATTTTTATTTGTATTCTTTAATATGTATTCATGCATTTGTGTTATTCTTTGATGCTACATGTGTGGGGTGGCATGCTCCAGAGCAACAGTGATTGAAATTGCTTTTGCCACCCCTGACCCACATGTAGCATCATTTCCTATCTTGTTTGTTCGTTATTTATGTTTGTATATTGTATATGTACTGTTTTGTATTATGCTATATTGATTGGTCTAATAAATAATAATAATAATAATAATAATAATAATAATAATAATAATAATAATAATAATAATAATAATAATAATAGTAATGTACATTAATTTTGTAATAGGCCTACAATATTTGTTTCGTCATTATTTGAAGAAACGTGATAATACTTAAATGATTAATCATAAAGATGAAGACCACGTGAGATACATCATGCCACGTGACTGCTTTAAGCAGATACAGCTGAGTTAAGTAAAGTTAGTGCACATTTGCCTACATTTACAGCACCAGGGCCTGTTTCACAAAGCTGTTCGTAACTTACGCAAGACTTTACGAATGACTTGAAATATAGCAAGCTAAATGTGATTCTTAAACTATTGAAATCGCATCTGCTAATGTCCGAATATGAAAACATAGATTAACATTCTTACTCTTACTCTTAACAACCATTTAGCAAACATTTCAATGCAAAATTTAATTAGGGGCAATTGGGGGCAAAGAACTATTGCCATTTTACTTGGCACTTCATATTTGAGTCGTTCGTAAGTCATGCGTAACTTTACGAACAGCTTTATGAAACAGGCCCCAGGCCGCTATCCAAAATCATAGATTGTGATTTGTTGTCGGTGTTTGAGTTGTTGGATGTGGCAAGATGGCTTGAATTATTGCATTTTGTCACAATTTGCTACGGTTTTACGAAATTATCGCAAACCTAACTTAACGAAGTAAGACTACTGGGTATTTCCAATTTTAAATTTAACCCCCAAAATGCGTCAATGCTAACACTTGTGAAGTAAATCTGTTCTAATATTTAGACCCATTGCAATTCTGATAAGCTCTCAAACTTTACTTATATAAAGCTAGTCTCAATGCACTATTGTTTTATTTTACTTTATGTTGTGATTTTTTCGTCTTCCGTGCAAATTCAAACCCATTCAAAAAATGGATTAATCGTGAAGAGCAATACAAGTCAGACTCCCCCCTCTCTCTCCCTAGATAATGGAATGTGTGTTTTATTTAGCTTTAACTGCTGTTAATCTCTTAAAGTTTGTGTTTGTTACTGAACTTTTTAAAAATATCAACTGATAACATTCTTACTAGTTATGCACAAAAGCAAGTAACATTAAAGGTATTGGCTAACATTTACCACAGTTAAAAAAATCTGAGCTACATGATTCTTCATGCTACCATTGTCTTTAATGAGGTCTAAAAATGACGCCCTGAAAAAATTGTATTTCAAAATGATTATTTAGTGCTTTAAAAAAGTAAAAATCGTAAGTTGATCGGATTCACCTGCCCATTTTCTCCCATAGACTTACTGTGTGTACACCTATAGGCTATTTAAAGTCGCCCCGAGTTTTAATTGTTTATTCATGCATAACTTGCCATTGGCAGTGTAACTTTCCAAACTTTTTTATTCTAACGTTAGGGTGTTTATTTGTCCATATGAACACTACTTTGTAGTTCAGATATCAAAATTTGACAATTTTTTTAATTGAAGCTCCACAATGGTAGCCTATCACTTTAAGGAATTGTCAGCTCCCATCCCTGAATTAAAAAAATAAATAAATAAATACATTATTGTTGACAACCCTACGGTCCAAATTCTCCGAAACCATATGCTTTAGGGAATAAATGTATCTTCAGATCTCACAATTTGTATTTCTTTGTACAAATATGATGTACATAATTTGTATTTAGTAATACATAATTATGCGCGGTTGAATTGTGTGTGGTAGGTGGTATGTTTGCAGCATGTCTCGTCTGACTTGGTATAGCTACGTCAGTCTTAACTGTAATTGTAGTTGTTCAAACAGACAACATTTATGCTTCATCGATATCTTTATCCCTTGTTTTGTTAACGGAAACAATCCCTTGTCATAATGTTAGTTCATCTGTAAACGAGTAGGAATATGTCATCCACCAGTAGTTGTAGATTTAAAGGGCATAGTCGTGCGTCTTTCATTTCAGTAAATATATAAAACTTTCTGGAATCAGCATATTTGTTTGGTAGGCCTATAATCGATCTGTTCTAACTTGTAAGTCATCCATTGTAGTCATAAATTGAACCTGTTGTATTAATAACAGACCAATGCACTTCACATGAATTATCTCGAACTACCTAGGCGCAATTGCCTTTACCCTGAACCGTGTCCATCATGACAGCAAAATAAAACAAAATTTGTAACAAATCAAAATAATTTGCGAAGTACAGTATACAAAAAAGAGGAATTAAGCTGTAACCCATTCTTAAAGGCAGTGGATCTCATTTGCAAACATCCCCGGTCCCGAAGAGACCAGAAAGATAACCATGCCCTTAGGACTATTATTGAAGGGCAGGTCTGTGAAATTAGGGGAGTCAGTAATTACAATAAAATATGAAAAATAGCGAAAGAAAAACAATAGCGTTTAGTGTACGCTTCTTTGTGGAGAATTTTTCTCTCAGCGAGAAAATAATCAAATCAGAGTCTAACGGTCACTATAATTCACTAAAACTGAGTTTACTTAGAGCTCCCATATTTGCCAAAGGTTTCCAGACGCCGTATTTTTCTTCCTAAAATGTCATTGTGATTTCACAATGTTAATTTTTTGGCATGCAAATGCAGATCACTGACCTTTAAATCGGAGTGTGTTTTTAAATAAGACAAATACTCCAAAAGTTGCATTTATCATTTTAATAACATGACCTATAATGGCTCTTCTTTTTAGCAAAATGGAGTGTGTTTTTTGTTTCAGATGGACCGACAAACCGTGCATAAATACATACCAGGAAAAAGGAAAATACACACCCCCCCCCCCCCCCCCCCCCCCCCCCCCCCCCCCCCCCCCCCCCCCCCCCCCCCCCCCACCCCCCCCCCCCCCCCCCTCTTGCTGGTAACGTTCGACAAGAGGGCGAAAGAGGATCTGTATCGGAGCTAAATTTATGTCAGGATGAGCTGAATGTGCTTTTGTGTGACTCTCAAATGCGCGGGGTCAGATTATGGGCTTCGCTTGAGCAATAACAAGACGACACACTCCGTCGGCTATGATCTCAAATTGAGATTCTGGGTCAAGGTCTGCCAAGTCTGAAAAAGCGACGACGAGTAGGGTGGGCGGATGAATGGCGGGTAATATTTGCCAGATATGCTATATTAATGAGATCTTTGATCTGTTTTGAAAGGAAATGTTTTATCGAGGCAGTCAGCGAGCCAATACCATAGTCAGATTAGAAAAACCAATCCGGTGCCTGGTTTCCTTTATGGGGTATATGCTTAGGCTGTTGTGAATCCCTTTGGTCCACGTCATTGTATTTTTGATGTAAGCAGGATGTTTTACTTGTACCAGAGCAACAGCAATACAGGAAAACAGACAAAGAGATATTTTTGTCGATTCTAAGCTTTATTTCTAGATGAATGTCTTGTTAATGTGTGCTGTATATTGTTGCATTTATGTCCGCGGATTTATAGAAAAATTACTTCACGGTTATCTCCCTGAAAAGTTTTCGGGACTAACCTCAACATGTCCAAGGGGTCTAAGGCAAGGAGGGGAAGATAGAAATTGATTTAAAGAAAATAATGTACAGTCTGACCCATGATCTAAAGGTATTTCATTGTGGAAAAAGAACATAGGGTATTGGTGATGTATGTCGTCTCTATGACTTTGTGAATTTTAGTTATGTGTATTTATATGGGAGTAGTGTTCTTGATTCATGGACAGTTACAAAAAGCGTTTTTAATTTCAAACGTGTTGCGAATCTGCGATCATTTCGTTTCAAGTTTTTTTAGTTTGTTGAGTTGGTTATTCCTTTTGTGTGTGCCATGTTTGTTTTATAGTTGTGTATATACTGTGAGTGTCTTGGTACTCGTCAATAGTTTGTTGAACTTTTACAGCTTAACGGTTTCAAACCGATTCGTTGATGTTGCAATATCTGATGTATTGTATCAATTTAGCAAGACGTTGATTTCTTAGCCAATCACTAGTATTGTGTAACGCAATGATTTTTCCGCTAACATTTCATCATTCTTAATTGTCGCGTGGACTCTCTTTGGGAAATTTCATTTCCCCCGGCGAATTTTATTATTCACGAATGGTTTTATCAATTCTCGTCATCGATTACACGTTCTTTGGGAAGTCAACTTCATCGCTGTTTCTTGCACTGAATCGGCTAGGCTGAGATGTTTCAGACACGGCAGTGTCTCTTCTTCGTCACGAAGATTTCGGTGTTGTTACTTCGAGCCTAGTTATCTTCTGCCAGCACCGATGGAACGATTCTCTCCGACGCTCCCGACGATTCACGGCTGCCGGTGTTTCCAACGCTCACCTGTTCGGCGATTCACTGGCTGAACATTGTTTACTTCGAATCATATCTCATATCCGGGACGCCACTGTCCTGGTAAGAACGTCGATAGCCGCATGTTCACAACATTGTACCTCATCCGCACGGCTCTTTAGCTCAAACACAGGGGGCGTGATCTCAAGTCTCGAGATCAGGCAGGTCGCATCTAGAGCTTCGACACGAGCTAGTTCACACGGAACAATCGTCTGAAGCCCTTTTCACCATTTCGCACACGCGCATCGTCCACGTCCTGCCGCTAAGATCTTCAGCGGACGCGATAGCGGAATTTACTCGGCGCCACGGATTATTCGCGTCTCAGTTAAAGACTCTTGGACTCGTATAGATCTCAACTCACATTTTTTATCTGTTGCTCGTTTTTATCGTGAGACATTTTATGTATCTTTGGTCATGTTAGCCTACATTTCAATTTATTCTTGTGCTGTAGTCTTGGTTATGCATTTTAGTAGATAATATTCCTCTGCTAAATACGTGTTACAAGTCTTATTGTATCTACGTCTTTCTTGTGCATATCGCAATGTCAATATTCACTTGCCAAATATTTATATTTTATATTAAAATACAGAAGAAAATGTTCTGTTGCTGGTCATTATATTGTTGATAAATGACTGTCCACGTATTTTAGTAAGAATAAGGAATATTTGACAAAATCATTTACAATCTACATTCATTATTTATTTACTATTCATGGTTTATTCGTTTTAATTTAACACCAACCGTGTCAATATATTTCCTACATTGGTTGACCCGAATACCGTGGACGGGCAGTATTTTAAAATTCCCCTTTTCTAATAAGCTTTATAATTGGCATTTTCAAAATTTATCGCTCTCGCTGTATTAACAGCCTCAGTGGGGGTAGGGGAGTACTGTGTGACTTGGGTCACTCGTCAATAGTTGTTGAACTGTACAGCTCTACCAGGTTTCAACGATTTAGCGCCTGATGTTGCATAATTAGCATTCTTGTATAATTGGAGCAATCACGTGATTATTCTTAAGCCAATCCGGTAATTTTTTAACGCTATGATTTATCATTCGGTACAATCATCATTGTTATTGTCGCGTTGGACCTGCAGATGAAAAGCCTCTCTGTGGAATTTTCCATTTCCCCACGAGATTTTATACTTCACGATGTTTTCGATCATTTCGTACTTGCATCACGATCTTGCTTGATCAAACTTCATCGCTGTCTATCTTTGCACTGAATCTAGCTAGCTGAGATGTTTAACCGGAAGTTGTACCTCTTTACGTCCACGAGATTTCGGGTTGTTAATTCGAAGCTTAGTTATTTCTGCAGACGATAAGCCGATTCTTCCGCAAAAGCTCCCGGCAGATTCACGAAGCTGCCTGACTGCTTTTCCACGCTCACCTGCTTCGGCGCTTCCTGCTCGAACATTGTTACCTATCGCATCATTCTCTATTCCGGCACCTGTCTGGTAAGCAAGCGGTCGATAGAGCATGTCACCAACAATTTACCTCTCGCACGGCTTTAGCTCAACCATCGGAGCGGTCGCTTACAGTCTCGAGTTCAGCAGGTCGACATCTAGCGCGACACGGACCTTTAGTTCACCACGGACACAACTGTCGAGAGCCTTTTCTCACATTTAGCAACGCGTCGTCCGTCGGCAGCAAGTTCTTCGAGCGACCGCGATAGACGGATTCTCGAGCACGATTTTCGCGTCTCAAGTTAAAGACCTTGGACTCGTTAGAACATTAATCACATTTTCATCTCTTGCTTCGGTTTTTCCACGGGTTAAAGATATTTTAATGTATTTGTCATGTAGACTACTTAATTTTCGTTGTGGCTTAGTTGGTTATGCATGTTTAGTACGATATATTCTTGCTAAATACGCTGATTACTAAGTCACGTTTTGTAATCTGACGTCTTTATTGTGCAATTCGCCAATTCTCACTTGCAAATATTTATATTTTTATATTACATACAGAAAGGGAAAATTGTTATGTTTGCTGGTCTTTATTTGTGTAAATGACTGTAATATTTAGTAAAATAAGAATATTTGCACACAAATATTACAATCTACATTCATTCATTTATTTAACTTTCTTCACAATTCTATATTCGTTTATCAACAATGATGTCACATATTTTTGCCTATACTACAGGCTTTAGTTTATCTTGTAGTTTTGCTATCGTTCTTTTTTACTTAAAGGTAGTGACATGATTGCGGAACACTGTGAAATGCTCAGAACCAAATGGTTGAATATATACCACTATACGAGAGGCAGGAGTAGATCTCCCCCTGGAGGATTTGTCTGTAATTGTTTACTTTAAGGAGAATCAGCATAAACAATAGGGTATCTTTAATTGTTCACGAGGTACTAAAAATGAAGGCCCGTAGAGAGCACACGGAGGTTTCTGTAGCTACGAGTGGATATTGACATTTGATTTAATTTTGAATGAGAGCAACGTTTGATACATTTTCACAGGAGATCTTGATAGTTTAGCTGATTCTAGAGTAGTTTTCTGTCCAGTTGAGGAATACCCCCAATCATGTATTTACTTTAATACCTGACGGAAAAAAAAACACTATGCGGCTGAATGGGGGGTATTTAATTATGTATTTAATAATCATAACAAACAATCAAGCTCAGAACAAGACTATAAGTGTAGTTAATTTTTGTTATTTGTATCTAGTTTGCCATAGCGCAAAGAATGGGGGTATTATTATAAATGGAAGAATATGGGTACCGCACATATGAGGAAAATCAAGGGGCAAGGTATAACGCTGATGATGATTGAGCAAACGAAATCAGTGCTGTACCACTTCATTTCTCTCTCAAGTAGCTTCATGTTTAAATATAGAGCGAGGATGACGGCCGTTAAAAAGAATTCATATTTATATTAACCACCATAAATACTTAATCTATACTGACAGATGTATATTTTGAAAGTGATTATAAGCTTGAGTGGGTAAAGTGGCGTTAATGTTTCTACTCGATGTTCCAGCAGAGGTGCCAACCCTACCACTTTTGCAAGAAGACTATTGTCGCATATCTGTGCTAACGTTGCGTCTGTATTGGGATAATTAACAGTGCGTTTTTGTACCTCCACCACCGTTATGGAGGTTGAATTAAGTTGACCGTTGACCGCAGATCCTAAACCAGGGAATCCAGATGCTGTCTCATGAGGTATAGGTAAACTCCAATCTCAACGATCTGAAAACTTTCAATGTGTGTTTTCTTCGAAGATTAACTTATAATAGTAACGGATGTTCGTTGATGGTTTTCCACTTCAAAGTCTGGCCTTTAAAAGGAGAAGGCGCCAGCAATAACAGGCATAAGTTAAGAATAAAATTGACATTGTGAATCTTCGTGAGTATTTGTGAGATTATGGTACATATGGTGACAAAACAGCCTAATAGGAGTTACTGTGTGTACTCACCCTCATGCAAGGCCTATAAATTAGTTAATAATTTGAAACATTTAGTTTTTACGTTTTGTAAGTTTTACTTAGAAAAACTTGCAGAAACAGCTATAGGGGAAGGGCTTATCAATTCAACATGCTTACATTTCCACGGCTGCGGCCTAAACAACGTCGGCATGGCATGCATTGGTCCGCATGGTCAGCTCTGCAGTGCACGTGCAATCTGATTGGTTGGCAAGAACTCAAATATTTTCTTAACTTACATGTATGCCGTGTATAGTTCTGGCGCTTCTCCCTGTTTATCCAAACTTCGCATTTTATCAAATGTAGACTGACTTACGTATCACTTCACGACCCGTGGATGGGGAGGGGCTAAGGCGAGAAATTCAGCCAGTTGTCAGAGTGTTAGACCAACGGAAAGAATAAAGTCTCAAATTGCAGCGATTTTTTTTTGAAGGAAATATGGGCTATTTATAAATATTTTCGTTTGTAACATTTCCAAATTATTTCGGTCTCAAGAAAGGATTGCGACTCAAACAAACAAACATCATAGAATTCTTTGGGGATTGTGCGCTACTGTATTATGCGTGCAGTCATTATTTTGGTCAATATATACTATCGGTCAAAAATGACCAAAATATGGTGATTTGAATACCTTTCGTAGTGGAATGCATTTCCACATTGTTATATACAGTCCTTGTTCAAGTGATGGGTGTTTGAGTTTGTGTTTCAAGTTCCTCATAGGCGACTTACACCAAGCCAACCGCTTATTGCAGGAGTGACATCAACTTGCGAATCTCTATTGTAGATTGTATACATCACTGTTTTAAGACTATTTCGCTTTAATATTCACCCTGCTCTACGGTCGTTGTCGTATTCCAAGAATATATATGCATTTACAAGTCGTTTATGTCCCTAATAAGAACCATTAGCGTAACTCGCGAACTACATCCTTTTTATGCGTTTTTTCATAGTCGAAATGCGTTTACACCTAAATAGAAAAGCTTACAAGTTAGCTGTGGTCTGACATTTGAACTAAATTGATGGCGTGCATGCGAGATACGTCTTTTGTGCGTGGGTCGGAATTTGTTATGTTCATGCTGTCTGCCTGTCGGTTTCTATTTTTTCCCCGTTTTTAAAGGGGGCTAATGTGTAGTGATCGCAGTACAATGCGTATTGGGCGTGTTTTATTTTTTTTTAACTTTTAAAGGTATGTGATTTTGTGTATCACTATTGCTGTGTAGCGTGTAAGACGTGTCGTAATGCTAGCGTAACTCTGAGTTCGCAGATTCAGTGTCGCTGTAGCTCAATAACCGGGAATAATTACGATACGGCATGCGGCGTTCAGACGAAAAAACTCGTCATCTGCCGCTAGACAGATACGAGGCCGTGTTTCACACCACTTCGAGTCGGAATAATTAAAGCACTCCACAATGTCAGTGCTTTAAGGAGTAGGATGAAGTGAAAAAAATTACTATTTTAAAGTTCTTAACGCACTTGCGTTCGTGTATTGCGGGATCAAATGTTTTCTGAGATCATGTTATGTTTTATATTTGCTGCTAATTAAATCGTTCATTTCTTGACCCCTACGTACCATTCCAGGGTGGGGCTTCCTAGATATGTCGTGTA
>JZLH01S0634452.1:24762-51480 GCA_001188425.1 Eucidaris tribuloides | reverse complement strand
ACCAGAATTTTCAATGGGAGATATTGTCTGAGTTGATAAAGTATGCCAATAATTCTAGTAATTTTACATGAGATGGGAAATCAAGGATGCTGTCTCCATGAGGTATCAGGTAAAACTTCCAATCTCAACCATCCGAAAACTTTCAATGGTTGTTTTCTTCGAAGTTAAACTAGTAATAATGTTCGTTATAGTCGTTCCCCTTGAAACGTCTGGACCTTGAATCCAAACTTAGTATTTTATCCAAATGTAGACTGACTATCACAGTATCACTATAGGGACCCCGTGGTGGGGAGGAGGCCAGGGAGAAGTCACCAGTTGTACAGTGTAGACCAAAACGGATAAGAATAAGTCTCAAAATTGCGGCGATTTCTTTGAAAGGAAAATACGGGCTCATTGATAAATATTTCGCTTCATAACAATTTCCAAATTATGTTCGGGCTCAGAAAGGATTGGACTCAAAACAAACAAACAATATAGAATTCTTTGGTGGATTGTGCCCTACTGTCTGTATGGTCAATCATTATTTTGGTCAATATATGGCCAACCTATCGGTCAAAATTGACCAAAATATTGGTGGATTTTGATCACTTTCGTAGTGGGACGTATTTCCTCCAATAGTTATATAACCAGTCCTGTTCAAGTTTATGGGTGTGTGAGTTTTTGTTTCAAGCATCCTAAGGGACCTACACCAAGCCCACGCTATCATGAGGAGTGATCATCCCACTTGGAACTCTATCTCGTAGGTTGTCATACATCACTGTTATTACAGACTATCGCTTTCAAATTATTCACCCTGCTCCTACGGTCGTGTCGTATTCCAAAATATATATGCATTTACAATCGTTTATTCCCTAAATAAAACCCATGACGTACTCGCGCCTACATCCTTTTTATGCAGTCGAAATGCGTTACCACCTAAATAGAAAAGCTTACAAGTTAGCTGTCGGTCTGCATTGAACTTTTAAATTGATGGTGCATGGAGATATGTCTTTTGTGCGTAGGGTCGAAGTGTTATGGATGCTGTCTGCCTGTCTTTTCTATTCTTTTCCCGGTTTTAAAGGGGGTGTGTGACTTCAGGGTAACAATGCGCATCGGGGTGCTTTTATGTTTTTTTTAAACTTATTAAAGGTATGTGATTATTGTGTAGTTCATATTTGATGCGTAGCGTGTCCGACGTGTCGTAATGTACGCGTCAACTCTGAGTTCGGTTAGTGTCCGCTGTACTCGATAAACCGTAATAATTACGTACTGCATGCGCGTTCAGACGAAAACTACGTCATCTGCCGTAGCACAGTACGAGGCCCGTGTTTCACACACATTCAGTCGGCATAATTAAAAGCACTCCACAATGTCAGTGCTCTAAGGAGTAGGATGAAGTGAAAAATTACATTAAAGTTCATTAACCGCACTTGCGTTCGATTATTGCGGGCATCAAATGTTTTCTTGAGATCCATGTTTGTGTTTATATTATGCTGCTAAATTAACTCGTCATTCTTGACCCCTACGTACCATTCCCATGGCTCTCCTCAATATGTCGTGTACACATGTCCGCATTTCTTGACCCTCCCTGTTGTTACAGTCCAGGTTCACGTACACGCACACACAAACACGCACAGAAAACACAGACCGACAGACAGACACACACGCGCATGCACGCACGCACATACAGCAACACAAAGTCACACAATGGCACAGACGAGCGCGCACACAAGCACATGCGCATAGGCATGCACAGGCACACACACACGCACGCACGCACGTACAAACATCGATTGTTGAACATTATCATGTTGAGGCATGACACCTACCATGATATCCCCCTGTGGATTTCACTTACGATCCAACTCCATCAGATTTTATCCTAAACTTCTTGAAGTAAAGGCTGGCATCCAGACGAAGAAAGCTCTCTAGAGAGTGAAGGTATTTGAGATAGTGTGAGAGATATCTATCCATGTGGAGCCTGTCTTATTGGGATTTGAAGACGTGATTGGGTGTGAAAACATTAAATTCAGAGAGAAGCGTAATCCTGTGATATAGAAGTGCGATTATTTTGTCGTATGACTGGTAGTATATCCGTGCACTCTGGTCGTTTTATCGCACCTTATACAGCTTTTCTATTTCTGTTCGTTTGTTTTTCTTTACTTTCCAAGTGGGGGAATTGCTACGTGAGAAATCAAAAGGTGTGCAAAGAAGTTGTGAATTTGCAGAAGCACCCACCAGTTCCTTGGAACAAGAAAAAATGTGTCATTGAAAAGGTTCATGAAACGCAAGAAAAAATCTCACGAAACACTGGCCCGGGAAATGTGTTTATGAAACTGTTGGAATGACGACGGAGAAGAAGAAGGAGGAGCAGGAGGAGGAGGAGAATAAGAAGAAGAAGAAGAAGAAGAAGATGCAGAAGAAGAGGAAGAATAAGACGGGAGAGAAGAAGGAAGAGGAAAAGAGGAGACGGAAAAAGAGAAGGAGGAGCAGGAGCAGGAGCAGGAGGAGAAGAAGAAGAAGAAGCAGAAGAAGAAGACGAAGAAGAAGAAGAAGGAGGAGGAGGAGGAAGAGAAGAAGGAAGAGGAACAAGAGGAGACGGTGAGGAAGGAGAAGGAGGAGGAGGAATAAGAGAAGAAAAGAAGGAGAAAAAGGAGAAGAAGAAGAAAAAGAAGGGGGAGAAGAAGGAGGAGGAGGAGGAGGAGATTGAATGACATCCGGATACATTTCAACGTTCTGGCCTTCATTATGGTTTTTTTTTTTTACCAAACTTTCCATCGGAAATGGTGTGTTTTGGGTTATTAATCATCATTGGGAAATTGCCGATACTAAGTTGTAAGTAAGTTTGTCTGATCTCTTTGTTAACGTTTCAATGGTTCCTTTTCAACAACTTCCAAGGGCGATCTGTTTATGAAAGTTTCAGACGTTTGATTGGGGTATTGGAAAAGGAGAAAAGGGGTTTAAAACCCTCAGAAATAAAAGAAAAACGCAGACAGATGTGTTTGAACGTGAGCTTCTGCAAAACCTAATGTTGCTTTGGTAGTCTACTTGACCTGATCGTATCTTTGTAGTTGTATTATTACTATACCAGTATACGTAAGTAAAGTTTTCATAACGAATCCCCCTAAAACATTGTTCAGACTTAGTTATTTCTTTCTGACCAGCAAACCGTGGGAGGGGTGTGCTAGTTCTTCTAAAACATTTAGCAAGAATCAGACCAATGACGTTCTTAAACAGCTCGAATTAACTTGATTTACTATTTCACTCTCCAGCGAATTTGATAAACGGTTGCGACAAGAATCGGTTTCGATCACAAATTTCACCATTCCGCGATGGAATAAAACCTCTTTGAAGTTAAAACGTGAATATCCGGGTTGCTACGAAATATGGACGATTTGGGGGATTAAAATCGAACGAGCGAGAATCTTGCTTTAAGTCACAGTATTTCTGTTGTCTTGTGACTCTTGTTCATTCACCTTCATGTAATTGGTTGTCGAATTAATCGTTGTTATGTTGGGCAAACATTGCCCAGACCTTTGTCAAGTCGTGTTGGTTGCCATAGAAACATCTTTAAACATGGTCTGGTACATACCTTTTGTGGCAAATGCTGTTATATGGCTCATGTGCTCTATTCTTTTAAGTCTTGATACTTACTGAAGTCATTCTGAGAATGCCACTACAAGTGATGTGTCGTTATTTGATTATCACTCACAGTTGTCTGGGAGCAAAAATACAGATGCGACTTGCATCATCTTCGACAAGTTCGAGGATAGTTCTCTGTATATTTTGCTATGCTCTAGCTGCTTTGTTCTTGACGCATTCCAGACCGTCGAAATGTGAATTAATTTCATTTCCAGGCGTTGGATAATGTGGGAAGAGTATGATGGAATATTTATTACACCGTGATAAGTCGTCTTTACATCTTTGTTAGATGTCAAATTATTATTTAAACACCGATAAAGAGTCTTATGTTACATAAACATCATATTTCATCCTGGTAACAATTTTGAACTTAAAAATAATAATCAGGCTTTTAAAACAAGACAAGACATTACAATACTAATCTTACTCAAACCTGTACCATTTGCAACGATTCTCTTGATTTCCCCCAATTTTCACTGGTTTTTTAATGGTTCGGGTTCAGCAGTGTGTGTTGTTTACTTGAGCTCCCTTGTAGTGTAATATGCTGACAATATGAATATATTTCGGTCTCCGATTTTTCTTCCGAGAGTAACGTGCAAGTTGTTTCTGTAAATTTCACCTCATACAGGATTGTCAAGAAACACCTGTAGCTCCGCCAATTTGAATAGTATAACTTTTGGGGTGTAATTAAAGAGGGGAGGGCGACTTGATCGGTCTGAATGTGTTCGCTGAACTCTTAGTTTCTCTTCATCGACACGGAATTCCGTTAGATTTCAAGGCGACAGGTGCAGGAATTGACTTGTGTTTCGATTCGAGAACGCTTCCGTGAACTTGACAGAGTTGAATGACTTGTGTGTCGTATGAATTCCATGAATGCCCATCGCAGGTCGATCGGAACAGATCGGTTCAATAAGATGTTATCAATCACTGCACCGCTCTCTGATCAAATCGCCTCTCCGTAGGCGCGGTAATACGGGGAGGGGGGGGGAGGCCTTTGGGGGCTAAAGCCCCCCCCAAAAAAAAATCGGACTTCGGATTTGGATTGAAAAATTGTTCGTCCCTACCCCACCCCCGAGCGTCTTTTTGGCGGGTTGGATGACCGAGAAAAATGTAAAACTTCGGATTTGGAATGAAAAAATTGTCGCCCCTGGAATTACCGAGAAAAATATTTGGACCTACTAGGTCGGATTTGAAAGTAATCAAACAACACAAATGGAAATGGGCTGGCCATGTCACCAGAAGGAGGGATGGAAGATGGAGTACTCAAACTACCGAATGGACACCTCTTGAGGGAAAGAGAAACAGAGGCAGGCAAAGAAGGAGATGGAGAGATGCAATACAACAATTTTGGAATGATACCAACTGGTATAAATATGCGAGGGAAGGAGAGAATTGGAGAGATCATCATGCTGAGGCCTTCATCCAGCAGTGGATCGACAATGGCTGAAGAAGAAGAGAGGAATTGGCGCTGATGAAGCCCCCAGTAGCCCCCCCCCCCTCCCAGAGTTTCTGCTCTAGAACCTCGCCTGCCTCTTTGTCGATTCCTTACTGCTTGGGTCAGAAGGTAGAGAACGCGTCTCGAGTCTGCGCTCAGTGCATAACTGCAGGATAATATGCAAAGTTCCGTTATCGTACATACATCGTAAATGATGTATAGGTTCAGCTCGCGTATTTGATTTGTTTGTTTTTGTTACTACTGTTCAAAAGTCTGTGCAATTTTAATTCTTAACCCAGGCTTTATGCTTTTATTTACCAAAAGAGATATTTAAAGTACAAGTTCCAATATCTGAATATGAATGATATCTTTGTCGTTTTGAGTCGTAAGTTCAACCCAGAGATATCACGATATTATGTGGGGAAGTTTCAAATTAAGCAAGTGTATCTCATGCAGGCTTTACACGAGAACTGAGCTCAATTTCATTATACCAACAACAATGGGGAAAATTTGGATCAGATGAAAAGTTGCGACTTAGCTTGGCGATATTTACCCTGCCACAAAGATTAGGTGGTAATTTATGTCAGCTGATGCTAAAAAACTTACAATTTCAAATTTAGATTGTATGACAAAAGGATCAGTTTATGAGGTCGACATTTCTGCTATTAAAGACATGGGCTAACATTGTGGAGCTTCAAATTAAAAAAAAGTCAAACTTTGATATCTGAGCTACATAGTAGTGTTTAAGTGGATAAAAAAAACACCCAGGAATACAAAAGTTTGGAAAGTTATGCTGCCACTGGTAAGGTATGCATGAATAAGCAATTAGAACTCGGTGGAGTACAAAATAGGCTAGATCTACACACAGTAAGTCTATGGGAGGGAAATGGCAGGTGAATCCGGTCACTTGTAGATTTTCACTTTTTTAAAGCAATGAATAATCATTTTGAAATACAATTTTTTTCAGGGCTTCATTATTAGACCTTATCAAAGACACTTGTAGCATAGAGGATTATGTAACTTATATTAATGCTAGCCTGTGGCTTAAAGCTTGCTTATTTTTTTGTGCCTCACACCTCACGTTTCCTGAACATGTTGGTCGTGACATAATCGTAAAGTACACACAAAATCCACACTCTATAACCCAATTTACTATACACAATACTTTTTAAACAATTCATGCTTATCAGATGAACAGAAATACAAATCTATTCCCACAGGTATATACTTTCGAGTAGAAATTTAGTGTAAGTCATTGAACAGTCATTAAGCCATTTCAATAAAGACTACCGTTATTAATTTACGTAGAAGTGTTTGAAGTTCTGAATCCGCGCCGAAGCTGTTTTAAAACAATATTTGTTTCAATCATAAAGAAGATTAGGTGTTCTTTGTTTTCTTTTGTTGGAATCAATATGGGAATTAATCTGTCCTGACATCTATTCCATTGATACATCCTGTTTAATCATTTGATATCTGTATTTGATGTCTGTATATATGAATTAATAAAATAACACACTTTGATGATTGTTGTGTGGTGAGGCTATCAAATCAATACCAATAGTGCGTGCAATGATATCTACAATATTTCTCTTGCCTTGTAAATTACTCGCTCGTAAAACCGCTTGGGATTTAGTGTGTTCTCAGGCGGCCCCTATTTCCGTGACATCCACAACACGATTCTCATTTTGTCGCTTTCACGATATTGATACTTATCTATCTGTCGCGTCCTTTCCCTGACGATCGCAGCTACACTCAACTGAACAGGCAAACTTTCGACAAAAGATGGCGCTATACATGTCTTTACTTTATTTTCTTTAACTGAATATCATTGATTTCCTAATAATTCCCATCATTAACCCACCGTTTGCTTTATATGATTGGTTAAAAGCAAAAATTATTTCGTCAATACAACTTAATACATCCCTTTCTCTCTATCTTTTTGTCTGTTGCTCTGTACATCATAGACCACATAAAGTTATCAATGTGTGAAGAAAGTGCACTTTGTAGGACTGATATTACCAAATATGGTAAAGCTGTCATTGACGATAAAACATTGCCTTTTAAAAGAAAACTCCACTCAACAATGTATTTAAGATTGTCGATCGTAATTCATAAGAAACATGCTGCATAGAGATATGACAGACACAGTCCGGTCCAACAGAACAATCTTTCTGAAAGGTTTCGAATGAACTCTTTTTCGTAATACATGTTCTATCGACATAATGGCCAGTGAAAGGCCGGGAATGAACAATCTAAATAGTTTAGAATATTACTATGGAATATTAATTTCGTAAAATGACAAATAAACAACCGCACAGCCCTCTACACACCACACACACACACCACACACACACAACACACGGAAATCAGTGAAGTAAAAGAATCAAATGGAGCTAATGCATCATATGACGATTTGAGGTAGGCATAGACTTGCATGTAGGCCTATATGTATATACATACATTTATACTTATTGTTTTCTAGCAATTTTACTCACTTTTTGGAATTGGAAACGATCCACCATTAGTTCAGATTAAAATCAAATACAGCATATATCCGTTCGGTGCGTCGCACCAAACAGGGACCTGATGGCATGTCTATATGAGAAAATGAATTTCCGTTGCTTTGTAAAATTACATCTTCTTTAAAATTAAAAAGAGAATGAATTAAATTTGGGTTAGGACTATTTATATTTCATTGATAGGTGGGGGAAAAAGTCAAAATGTGAGTCCTGCAAACGAATTTGCTGTCAAACTTCGGGTTTGTAAATTCCGCTGGGGATATGCCCTTGGATTCGCGAGCAAACAGCGCGAGTCTGAATGGTAGAGAGAAAAAGAGAGCAAAGCTAGGCGTACGGACAAATATTTAAACAGAAACCAGGTTAGGGAAAAAATGGGTCGTCTGAACGCGAAGTTTTCTAGTAACAACAGGCGGGACTTCTCTGGGATTGTTTGATGTGTGTAGATTGATGGATTTGAATTTTACTGATTGCAATATTGGATCTTGCCTGCCGGTGGTGTTGAGGACCTATATTTATACTTCTTCCGATGACTGGTTTAAGTTTATAGTCTCCCTCAATTTGCCCCGTGCTCTGCTCCCAACGATTTGTACATGTCCTGTTATTTGTCTATTTGATAGACCGTTTTTGTCTCGACGTATGTCGCGATTTACCCTCAAAAAAGTGCAACTACTGAATCCCCGATATATTTCGGAAAGTTCGCCTTCAAAGTTTTACCACAGTGTGTACCCATTTTGTCCTCCGCTACTACATACACTGTAATTGCATGTTCTTATATCAGGGAAACACGAACCAAGGTTGAAAAATACACCATCTTCCACCACACTTCTATTACCCATCGTGTATATATGTATTTTTTGTTGTTGTTGTCAAATAACAGGGTTGGGTTTCTTCCGGAAAAAAACTATTTTTTTCCGGGGCAGCGGAAAAAAACTGGAAGAAACTAGTTTTTTCCGGTTTTTACTGGAAAAATACTGGAAAAAAACTGGAAAAAACATCCACACGATATTTCCAAGCCCAATAAATAATATAAAATGCGGTAATTTTAGGAGAAATAGCTGGATACATTAGAACAAGTATAACAGACGATGACATATTTAACAGATAACAGGAAAAAAACCTACTTGCCACAATTTAAACCCAAGAAATTAATATTTTGAAATATAAATTATCCTTCCAAACAATCTCTATAAGGGGCACATAAGCAGTGTATATACAGAAGCTTGCATGGATCTTTTTCATGTAAAATATTGCATGTATGTATGTATGTAAATTACATGTCCTAAACTGTGTAGATATGATATTAATTTGTTTTGTATTATAAATACATTCAGCATCATGGCATAGACATAGTGACATTTTCTTCAAAGCAACTCACACATCTTTGGCATCCGCTTACTGTATGTGTTACTGTTAAAGCACAAGTTTAGTTTTGGCGATTTTTTTTAATTTGAAAGCTGTATTCTCAAAGGTCATATCACACTGATAACAGATTCTGAATGTCTTTAGTTTTTTTTTTATTAATTAATGAAAAATCTTGGGGGGGGGACCCCTGAAATTTTTGACGATATTTTACATGATAGCATCCAAAGCGTTAATAAGGTGTTAATGTAATCTGAATTATACCTCATCAGAAAAATCAGAGTCTGATCTTTCTGATGAGGTATAATTCAGATACATTAACCTTAACACCTTATTAACCCTTTGGATGCTATATTGTAATTGTAAAATATAATTCAAAATCTCGGGGTCCCCCCCCCCCGAGATTTTTCATTGATTGATTAAAAAGAAAAACGAATGACCTTCAGAATCTGTTATTGGTGTGTGATATGACCTTTGGGCATAAAGCTTTCAAATAAAAGAGAAATCTCCAAAACTAAACTTGCGCTTTAACTAAAGCCTGTTTTTGATATTCAATTCATTCAGCATACTTTGTAAGTGCCTTGCTGTCACAAACATAACTGCACTACTGATATTCCGGCTGACATCAAAGCAATTCTCTTAAAACTTGTAACAAAAAGGTGACCAATTTAAGTGTCTGGCACAACAGCTTACACAAGGCTAATTATCTATTTTTCTCCGTGCTATAAACTGAGCTTTATGCCTATACATTGCAGTACAATCAATTGAGTACAGTTAGATGCATGGAGAAGTGACCATGAATAGGAGGGAATGGTTAGAAGTTCATAACCAAAACAGGGGAGAAGAAAAGAACAAAAGAGCTGTCCTTTTTTTATCATACTTGTGATAGTTTATAAAATGAAAATCTTGAATAAACAGCGAAAAATTAAACACTTAGGGGGTTTTTTCCGTTTCTTCCGAAAAAGCGGAAAAACCTGTTTTTTTTTCCGGGACGGAAAAACCGGTAAAAACCGGCGGAAAAAACACCTGCGGAAGAACCTGCCAACCCTGTGAGATAACAAGTAAAAAACTTGTACAATTCATCACCTTTTGTCGGACCTTGTGTGTCATGAACGGATTTTGCCACATCGGAAGCAGTCTGTATGATTCTAAAAAGAAAGTTCAAGATTAAAGTTTTTTCCGATGTGAAAGTTGACCAGTGAAATGTGTCTGTCTGCATGCTTGTGCCTACAGGAAACGTAAACGGCAAAATCTTGTTTTGATTTGCATGGGTTCGATTTCTGTCAAGTCATAGTTAAGTTTACTTCACTGCTATTGCTATTACAAACTTGTTGCCTTTTCCTTTCAACTGGACAAATTCAAGATACATTTTCTCCATCCTGGATGTTGGATTATATTTGAGCACACTGACCCGTATTTTATAGTCGGGTCTAACTAACCCCAGTCAAGCTTTTGACTCAAGTTTTGTCAAATTGGAGTTCAAAACTGGAACTGGAAGGTTAAACCACGCTCTAGCTTTAAATAATTAAACTCGACTTCGGATATTAAACCTGAGTTAGACTGGGGTGTGAATTTAAACCTGACTTCAGAATACGGTGCGCAGTGGTCCTGATACCTTTGTGATACTACAACATGCCAAGATATTGGTCTGTTTTCTTCCTTGGCCTGCCTTTGTTTGTCATAATAACTGAATCCAGATCCCTATCGTAAATAAGGAAAATACATTAGTAAGGTGAAAATTAGAACAACAACAACAACAGCAACGAGAAAAACCCTGGGTAGGCTGCTCAGTGAAAAAACAACAACAAAACACCATTCTTCCCGGAGGGCCCTTCCATTATTGATACTCCGCTGTCCACCGGGTCCCTATAGGTGTGGAGCTGCAATGTGGATAAATCTTCTTGCTGAAGGACGAAAACGAACGGGGGTGAATCGAACCACGACTCTACCTCCACAAATACGATATGATCAATGCCATTGCACCGTAATTTATACGTAATATCACCTATGCGGTGCTTCTACTGTCATCTGTGGACTAAGCCCTCACAAACGTTTCTCTCCCGCAGCTCAACGTGCTATTATATTTCCATATTTTTCCCATCGTATTTTTTCCGGTTGGTTGGTAAAAGAGTGAGGAGCAAAAAGCAACGCAGATGAAAGCGTGGGAAAAGCTATGGGATGGCATGCAAGCCGCGACAGGCCAATGGCTGCCTCTATGTTTGCTTTAAATAACACTCCGAAATTGCCCGGCGACTTTGTTGAGAAAGGGGGTATGTAATGAAAGAAGAGAACACCGCCAAAACCTCGGAGCGATGAAGTTATGTGGTATATAGCAGTATTACCCCATGGATACACATTGATTACGCTTTCCGGATTTCCCAAGTTTCTCCCAATGATAGGTAAATGAACCCAAGATGATAGGAATTTGACTCGAGTGTCGGAATATGACTTGGCTTGTGGTGTGGAGTGGTGTGGCGGGTTATGAATGGAATTTGCAATGCATTATGCATGAATTTGTTAGGTGCAATTTGTTCTGAAAAAAAAATATACAGAAAGTTGGTAACTTCATGACGCCTCGTATTATATGATGATATACTCCTTAATCACAGCGCGAAAGTCGTTATCACGGAGATATGCGTGGCAATATGTTGATGAAATAATGCATTCTTTGAATATTTTGTGTGACAGTCAACACTCCCATCCCAAAATTGTGACTTCGTTAAAGCTCTTGTTACATATAGGCTTACGTCCCAACAAATCGCCCTGTTATGTCAAGCCTTCCAACGTCACATATTTCGGAGGTTTTTATGTATCTTTTGTCACTTTTGTAATTTATTATCAGGTATTGAGCAGACACAAACAAAAGCTAGATACACAGACATATCGACATACACAGTAGCCTATAGTGGATCGCTTAAGCGAGACAAAGTAAATAGAAAAAATACAAACGACTGAAACAACACTGCATGATTCGGTAACCCCCAGTTTCAGTTCATTTTATAACATGTACACACATACGATCATTTATGTGTGTCATTCATGCGCAACCATCTCTTTTTGCTTTATGCAATGCATTACACGAAAATTCCTAATACTCTCATTTATGGTTCAAAGGAGGAAAACAATGACTATTACTCGAGGTCAGACAGGTCACTGAAGATACGCAAATTTTGCATTTGTGGTTCGCTTATTGGTTCTGAAATTACGACATTCGATAGATCCAATTACATCCTAAATACACACATATCCACACAAACACACACACACACACACACACACACACACACACACACACACACACACACACACACACACACACACACACACACACACAAACGCACTTAATCCAATACACCATAAGTGACAATGCCTTTGCGCCGTGAAAACGCTACACTCTTTTCCGATTGTGTATCAACCATACGAAACGATTTTCGTTTTGACGGCAATTTGCTCTTTGTTGCATTTTGTTAAATAATAATAAGAACTTTGAAGTTTTAATGTGAGTTATACTCAAGCAGATTATCCACATCCATGTTATGGCTGGATTAATAATTTAAAGGTTTTTAAAACATCAGAAAAGTATTCACAATGCAAACTCGGTAATAAGGGCCCACAACCTCTTGTATTGAACCACCTCACGAATCAAGAATTCATTAACGTTTTAACCTTCACAGTACTGTTAGCACAAAACTCCCTGAGTTTTACATGCGATATTTAGAGTTTGATACTTAAGGTTTTAACCAAATATCGCTGTACTGCATTTAAGTGAAATGAAAATCCGCCAGAAATGTTGCTCTTTTTCCATGCCTTTGTAATGGCCGCTAATAGAGAGGCATCTACATATTGGACAATGGAAGCGTTATCCAAGTAAATATTCAATATTAAAAGTAATGTTGGCAGTCATAGTTAGTATTAAAATGTGTCTGGGAGAAAACATTAATGAAAACATTCTCATTCTTGAGGTTTGTAGATGTCGTTTCGCTTTTAAGTCATGATTAAATGATCAAATGACGGTGAGAATCTTCCTGGTACCTGCTAAATCTTTCAGACGATACTACCAACTGGTGTAATGGCTCTATAGAATATGATAAAATACAAGATCAGACAATACAGTATAATACCATATAGCAGAATATAGCCATATATATTTATATTTATTTTACAGTTATTTCGAAAAGTCTGTATACTGAAACACGTCGATATATTTGATGCTCAGATCATATACAAAAGTTATGAAAATGAATAATGAACTTATAGATTTTTAAGTTAACTTATAGAATTTTTAAGTTCTTAAGTTATACATGTGTCATCTATTTTAGTGGTGATTGAATTGACAGAATCGTGACTCGTAAAATGTAGATTAACATTACAAAGTTTGTCTTATTTCTTTAGATAATGATTTTTTTTTATCCCCATACATTTTTAGCTGATAAGTCTACGTGAGATAACCAGACCACACGAATAGGCACGAACTATTCACTTCAGTCATATGTCACGTGAACTTTGTAGGGTAAATATTTGCATCGAGATAGCCTGTTGTAACTCAGACATGTCTAAACGCGGTGTATCAAAATACAGATTTGAACGCATGAGTTTTAATAGATTCTTATAAACTCGTGACATCCGAAGAAAATATACACGAGGGTCTTTTCCTCATTTTAGGTTTCACACGCCCAATGATTTCCACGATTTAGAAATTTCCCCGCAACCAAACCGCCCAAGGCCAAGGAGTTTAAGACAGAAACAGTTGTATAGAAATGAATTCATTAATATCCTGATTACAGAGGCACAAAGGACTTGAAAGCAACGATAAAGACTTGAAAGGGCTTCAAAGCAACAATATAAACAAAGTCACGAATCAAATGTTGACCAGGGGGACGTGATAAATGTATGGTGGTATACCACTAAAAATTGCAAGTCAACTTCCATAAGACAGTCATCATTGATTGTGCATTTTTCTATATAACAATATAGGCCTATGTTGATATCAAATAAACTCAATCTTATATGCTTATTGCTTCCCTGGGTTAAAGAAGATTCTAATATTTCATCAATTGTCTGTCCATTTCAAATACATAAATTCTATTAGAAAATAAAATATATACTGTACATAAAGGACATGATCAATCTAGTCGAACCTGAACGAAAAATTACTCTACATAACAGTATTAGAGATGTACATAAGTGTATTTTTTTTATCTGCTACTTTAATTTCCAATGATTTATGGCTAGTTTTACATCGTGGATATAATACACTATGCAAGCGAAATTACTCGAATTGTTTTAAATATTTCTTGCCAAGAACTTTCTCACTAAAAGAGATTGCTTATGTCTGCAGACGTTGTTGTATAGGCATTGAAATACGCAAAAAAAAATGTCGAGCTCGATTTCCATACACTTTATGATTGTACATAGTGTGCTGTGTATATGGACATATGGCGGCTTCGTATACTGCTGTCCGACCAACTGCATGATGCTACGAATCGATGTGACTCACAGACGAATTATTTCCACTGGCATAAATATAAATACAGAGATACGTCTCCAACTACTTTCGATATGTCTTCTTCGTAACATGACGTCTAGACGTTACGGTTAAGAGAGTGGACCCGGGTATGATTACCAAGTTTTCTTTCGTCCCATGGTATGGCATGTCATGACATCTGCATTGACCGTGTCAGGCAGCCATGTAATGGGGTGGGGAGGGGGCACTGGTGGGATTGTAGTGTGATGGTGGTGCAGAAGTAGTACACAGTGGTTGGGGTGATTGGTGAGGTGGAGCTGAGTGGTTCCCTCACTTTGTGGTACCTTCATATTGTGGTGCCTTGGAGCTGCGAGCTTCTTTAGCTGTTTGTGGTTTATTTGCTATTGGGGTCCGCTCACTTTGTGATTCCGTCAGTTTGTATTTCTTTAGGACGTGTGATATTTCCCTCGATGTCACAGTTATTGAGGGATTGATTATACAGTGTCTCCTAACACTCACAGAAGGTTTATATTTTGTTCTTCATTTACACAAGTTCAGGTTAGGAGTGGGCTAGGAATCACTTGTAATCCCGACATTTTATCACCAGTTAATTAGCTTTGAAAAAAGCAAGATAGAAAACCACTGCACTTTAATAAATTCACTATAGTATTAACATATAAATAAATGAGGCAGATTTTACAGAATAAGTTTAAAGCGTACATAGAATCCACGTCATTCAAGATTTTACACATGCCATTGGGTACCTGGGTTTGTATTATAGATTTAAATTAATCGTTGACCAGTGCATGTTTTGTGTTAGGAGCGGTTCCTAACTAAGTCTTCCGTGGCCCACAGCTTCAGCAGCCTTACACCCTCCCTCTGGAAATGGACACATGAAATTCACCATAAGTAATATGAAAGTACTCAGCCGTATTTTCGGTACACGCGTTGCTAACAATTAATTCCTCTCCAACCTCTCATAGGCAATGGTATTTAAGGTGGCGTCCAGCGCCGGACGCAGTGCGTCTTTGAATGTACGAGCTTTTTTAACCGTTGATTATCATGTTAATCTCCTGAATCAATGCACTTTTTACAATGGCAAAACGATTTTGTAGTATTCAGTGACAATGACCGCCAAAGAGAGTGACATTCTAGTAAGTCTTTGACTTTGTGATGGGTATACAGTTCATATAACTCTGCCTTACCATGGCTTACGTTGAACGAGTAACAAAATCTTATTTTGACGGAAGTCATATTTCTTTAATCCAACCAACGTGTTACGTGTTGTGAAATGAACGATCCATATCGCATTGATGCCCTCCAGGTTCGACCTACGTTAAGTAAGGATAGTAGACTAAACAATTTATCAATCCATCATCCAGCGTTCTCGTCAACATTTTCCAAAGGCAGTTACTTGTTACCTTCGTGTCAACGTCTGACAACGGCTTCATGGCAAACAACCCACGCGGCCAGATTGGATCGCCATATACCACTCTATGAAGGACAGAGTTACATAGATGTTCTCCTAGCTTAAAGGTCCAATGTCGATTCAGAATGGAAAAGTGCCCCCCAAATTGTCTCTAATGATAAACGTGCGGACACTAATGTTTCCATACAACGTGAACAGCCATTTCCTCTTGTTCGTACAGCTTCATGGTGGTATACTGCAAAACTGCGTATGCATGAATATCTGCCTTATTTTCACACTAGTTTTTATCCTGTCTGTGGTGGAATTCTCCCTCGAAGAATTCATCGGTATTATCAGGATATTAAACACACAATCAACTCTAAAATTTCTGCTCAAAACTAATTAGACTCAAGAATTTGTTGTTGCATATTTGGCATCCTCAAAATCATTTTGGTAAAGTAAGGTTATAATGTAAGAGTTAGTCAAGACAATTCGCATGGCAATGAGCCAAAATGAAATTATTTGGAAGAAAAGAGAGTTGGTAATTCCAAAGTTCATTCTCCGAATAAAGGGTGAAATATGAAATGGGCCTATACGGAAGTTTATCCGTACGAATGGAAGGGGAGGGGCAGCTATTTCAAAGATGAAATCCAGCACGCAAAATACACGGGGGCTCGGGGCGATTTGCTCCCGTAATGCGAAAAAGAACCCTCGAAAATGTAAAAAGAGCCCCCGAAAATTCCCATAGACACAATGTAAATTGTAGCCAAATTTAGCCAAAAGAGCACCCTTGAGAAAAAAAAAATATTTTCAGCCCTGATGGGATCAAGCGTCTTGATGTTCATTTGAAAAAAGAAACTAGCGTATAGAAACAGACCTGCAAATAAAACTGCCGTTGTGATTTAGTCGGGTGTGTTGTAGTAGTGTGTAGTGACTGTAGTCTATTTTTATAAAACTTAATTGTAATTTTAACGGCTGTATCTATATTTACAAGATCCAGTCGATAATGATCATATAATTTGTATTTTTTTTTCTATATGGCTGCTAAAAATGTAGGCCTATGAATTAGACCATTAGTTTATATACTGCCATTAAATAACAGTAATGGGTAATTTAATGTGTAATAATGCGCGTGAATGAGGCTTTGTGACGTGTCTTTCTGTATTTTGTTGTAATCGTTTAACGTAAACGAGGCGTCCCAAGGCCAAGTGTTATTAACCTTGTCACCTTCTACCTGACTTTATTCCATTGATAATACAAACAAATTAGATACCCATTGAAGATAGTTAAAAAGGTGATGTCAAAAAGTCAAATCAGATCATTCTGGTTCTCGATTATTGATGTTAATGACTACTCCTCGTCTTTTTTCATAGCCCAAAGCCCCACACTAAGTTACAACCACATCGAAGATAGTGAAATGTTAGATGTGGTGAAAACAACTATTCTGCTTGCTTTGGCGTCGTGTATATGAGAAATAATACACATATACGTGAGTTTTGCATTCATGTGTTTGCCATGTTTATTACGGGACAACACCGATGTCTAAATAATTTCTTTAAAAAAAAGTTAATTCCTGCTTTTGAGCTTTAGAATTTAATGCATTTCTGTCGCTCAGCTAAGGATTAGTTACGCTACATATTAATAGTTGCCTTGCTACAGGGTCGTGGGAAATTATTACTAAGTTAAATATCTAATGTTCCCGCGTAACTCAACCGTAACAACGTTTATTGGAACACAAATGTTAAAGACAATGACATGATTGGGAACTCTTAAAATACCCCAAGAACCAAATGAGTTGAAACACGTACCAATATATCGACCTGTTCTAACTGAAGTGCATAATTATCATGGCTGCAATGATTTGTTTTGAGTTTGTTTACTTGGAAAACTTAGCATGAATAAAGTACGGTCCTAATAGAAATAAATCCCATACAAAGTTGAACAACAATTTACCTGTCACAGCGAATACTCTCGGTAATCGTTGTAATAAGAATACACGTTTTGCCGCAAAATTTTTACAGCCATCCTTGAATAGTTTACTTGAGTTGATTCTAGAATAGTTTCTTCCAAAGTGAAGACTGCTTCCCATTATGACATTTCCCTTTAAACACAAGCCTTACAATACAGTGGCACACTTCATGAATTGATGCATCGACAGCCTTTCAGAGGAAAAACGATTGTAATATCTTACTACAGAATCAAGACCGTTTACATTTGTACCCCTTTGGACGTTGTTCCATATTGTCTGGACTGCGTGCCTTTAAGACTGATTTCAATTGTGGTTCTGGGATGCTGTAAATGGGTTTGTATCACTTCATCGCTCATGTCTACTTACCGCCGATCCTCGGCTCTTCATAATTTTGACATGCATCATATTCATGTTCACGTTTAATTAGAATTTATTAACTGTCATTTCTACCCATCTCTTCATAAACCTATCTACCAATTTGAATATAAAATTGATATGTATGTTTCCAAGTAAGTTTTGAATGGAATTACTTTCAAAGCTAAAATTGTGCAAAAGACTGCCACAGATGGGGTTAAGAATGTGGAGATGTTTGGTGCTATAAATACCCGATTCCAACCTTGTACACGAGTGATGTTTGTAAGTACAGATGGCCTTAGAAAGAGGAAAGCCGTATTCGTGCTTAATTACATCATTTTTGCACGGAAGTATGCTCTTGGATAGCAGTGTGTAGAACCCAGATATTTAACAGAAACTGAAAACCCCAAGTTTGCGTTGAACCCGTTTCTATTTCATGTTCACTTTGCAAATCGTGCCATTAGACTATACCGGTTTAGCGAGCACGAACTTGGCCGGAAAGTGCGCCGCGCACTCATTTACCTGCTAACGTCGACTTTCAAATGGCGCTGTCCTTCTTCTTGATCATTACAAACGGGTCGGAGCTTGAATGAGCGCGATTTGAAGTCGAAAATTGTGATGTAGACGTGCCTAGCGGACGCTGTGGGCCCCGATCAGGGCCACGGTCGGTAAACACGGGCTACCGGGATCGGCTTTCTGCGGCGTGGAAGATTCCGATGTGACTGCACTTCTCCCCGCCACGGAGTACCGACTGAGAATCGGCAAACAGTAACTCGAGAGATGAGCGTGTCGCCTCTTTCTTAAAGCTTGCCGAAAAAACTTCTTCATCTCGATCCTCCATGTTCAAATATTGAGCGGGGTTATTACAGACGGTGCTCGCTCTGTAGTAACAATCCCCCTCTCGCCGGGACCCAGTGGGTGTGGTGCGTGAGAGACACAATCGCCCACCGCTTCCCCGAGCTTGCCTTCTCGGGGATATCGCGGTCAGCCTGTATACGAGAGCCCAATCCAAATTAAAGCTGCTAAGAGATTGCCAAAGTCATTTTGGGTTTCCTTGGCGAATACCAAAAGTCGACCGTCTGTCCACACAACTCGTATCTCAGGAGTCCCAAGAACTCGGAGTCAAATGCTAGACTATAAGAACCTCGCTCTCCAAACAGTCTCGCATATATCATTGTCCAATGATATATGATAATCAGTCAACATTTCCGAAAATCTATAGTGGATATAAATTAAATAAGGGAGACCTACGTAACCTTTTGACTGAACTTCACTGAAGTAAAAGGATACACTCGGTGGAAATTATTTGCGAATAAAAGCTTCCAGCCTGGCGAATTATTGTAGAGGTCAATTGTGTGACTCTTCTTTGCACACTACTTAAGGTCATATCATGCTGTGCACTAGAACAATGTAGAACAAATAAGTTAAATAAATCCGTATTACCTAGACAAAATATCAAAGATTGGTACATCACTATGACATTACTCATGCTGCAGGAATATTTTGAAAATAGATGCAGCAATTTAAAATGAGGTAACTTGGCCTCTTGACGCAGGATTACAAAGCCGAAGAAAAGCATGGCGGGTCACCACAATATTACAGCTGTGTGTTTTTGGTTGTAGGCCTACATGTCACGATGAATTGAAGGAACATAGTTTAATCAATCTTTCAGAAATTGTGACCGAACAATGAGAAATGAGGATGACGAAAATGGTTTTCCAAATAGCTGTCTTCAAATATGTGCTGAGTTGAAATTCTTCACACTTTCAGTCACCCTTGTTGTTTCTTAGGAATACAATCTACACTGTGACGTTCGTTACCCAACTATCAACAAATTGAAAATAACCTGTATGCAATCCTGTAGGCCTAATGATTCAGTTTCTTAGATTAGCGAATTGATTATGCGGAATATAGAACTCGGCACTGCAAAAACTGGGGTGTTAAATTTGACACCAAGGGTGTTGCACAATATGAATACCGGAAAAGTGTTGATTTTTCAACACCCTTGGTGTTAAAGCCAATGCTCTTGGTATTTGAAATAATCGTTTGGTGTTAAACTAATACCCGTGGTGTTAAAAGTTTACACCACGTCTGGTATCTATATTGTGCAACACCATGGGTGTTAAATTTAACACCCTAGTTTTTGCAGTGTGTTATATCCATGAGGTTTACAAGTTTCAAAAACATCTTCAACATCAACTCATGGTTTCACTGTCACGAAAGTTTCTTTAATAACTCGTTACCTTTGGGGTTACACCAAATCATGATAACGATGACATCTCATATGAAATTTCATTTCTAGGCCTATTTATTTACTTATTTATTTTCAATTCGATGAGAGGCTTTCGGTACAACCATGTACGTTGGAAAACTCCACGTTCCGGTCAGAATGCTCTGGCCGTCGTCAGGAGAATTCTCCTGACCGGAACGTGGAGTTTTCCAACGTCGAAAGCCTCTCATCGAATTGTGAATTTCGCCATGCAAACATTTAAGTCTTATATTATTTATTTTCGTCTTTCTAAATTTATTTAGTTACTTATTTGCTTATGTGTGTATATGTATGTATGTATGTATGTATGGATGGATGTATGTATGTATGTATGTATGTATGTATGTTTGTATATATTCACTTCTTTATTTATTGCTATACCGTTGTGGTGCTTTGTTAGCTATCGTCTTGGTGTTATGTTATTAATTTGTGTTGACGTTTCATGTAAACTGAATATTAAATTGATAAAGGTTGCACACCTGAATTTAGCGCGTTATGTCGTTGTGAGTTCCAAGTTTGTGTTTAATGAAGTCATTAATGTGTGCACTTTTCCATGTGTCGGCGTGTATTTATTTGATATTCTCTCTTATACAGTTCGGAAACGCGGAGTACATGTCGTCTTTTAATCCTAATGGCGTTGCTTAAAAGTGCATTCGCGGTTCACACTTAAGTTCGCCTCTACGGTACTTATTTAACAGTTACTCTCTTTACATGTGTTATTTCATATTTGCGGTTTACACGTCATAATAGAGGATATTTCGGGATGACTGGACTGATTTTATTACAAATTACTGCAAGATTGAACAGGGCTACCCTCGATGAATTTCTTTCCTTTCTTGAGTGAAGGATAACATCTCACAAAGAGGTTGATTTATTGCATTTTATCAATTGATTATGATAAGAACTCCGTGCATTCCCGCTAATTGCCATTGCAATCCTTGTGCTGGGTTCGATGCAGACAGGCTTCTAGTACTTCGAATTATAATACAAAAGGGTCTGGAAAATTTTCTGTGAGCTAAACCCCGGGGCGCTTCCGTTTGGAATATGAGTTTTGTATAATGAGCCAAACACGCGCTAGTCCTCTGGTTACTATTGCTTACGCACTATCTGCACGCGCGCGCACGCGGTGCAATTTTTGTGAATGAATGACATTAGAAAAAGCTGTGGTCTCATACGGACGCATTAGAAGACGCTCGTTGACCCTTCGTATTATACAATTTTGATTGGCGGTCAGTGTATGCTGAAATTGAATGTATTGACCACAAAGTTCCACAAATGACCACTCTACAATAAACTATCTAAGCTGGCTACTGTGCAAGTAATTGACGTTACCAGTGAGGTCATTTTCAGAAGAACACTTTCTACAAAGTGAACAATGGAAAACGTTTAAGACATCTGCTGAGTCAAGAATATGTTGATAACAAGAAGGGCTCCCTAAGTGTATACAATGGTGCTGCTTCCACTGCTACCAAAGTATACTACTGCAATACTGCTACTACAATACTACTACTACTACTACTACTACTACTACTACTACTACTACCTTATATCGAGAATAATACACATATACGTGAGTTTTCTTTTGCATTATGTTGCATGTTTATTACGGGACAACACCGATGTCTAAATAATTTCTTTAAAAAAAAGTTAATTTCCTTGTTATTAGCTAGCTTTAAATTACGCATTTCTGTCGCTCCTCACTAAGGATTAGTTACGCTACACATTAATAGTTGTTGCTTGCTACAGGGTCGTGGGAAATTATTTACTAAGTTAAATATCTAATGTTCCGCGTACTCAACCGTAACAACGTTTATTGGAACCAAATGTTAAAGACAATGACATGATTGGAACTCTTAAAATACCCAAGAAACCAAATGAGTTGTAAACACTACCAATTATATCGACCTGTTCTAACTGAAGTGCATAATTTATCATGCTGCAGATTTGTTTTGAGTTTGTTTACTTGGAAAACTTAGCATGAATAAAGTACGGTCCTAATAGAAATAATCCCATACAAAGTTGAACAACAATTTACCGTGTACAGCGAATACTCTCGTAATCGTTTGTAATAAGAATTACACGTTTTGCCGCAAATTTTACAGCCATCCTTGAATAGTTTACATTGATTATAGAATAGTTTGTTTCCAAAGTGAAGACTGCTTGCCATTATGACATTCCCTTTAAACACAAAGCCTTACTACAGTGGCACACTTCATGAATTGATGCATCGACGACCTTTCAGAGGAAAAACCATTGTAATATCTTACTACAGAATCAAGACCGTTTACATTTTACCCCTTGGACGTTGTTCCATATTGTCTGGACTGCCGTGCCTTTAAGACTGATTTTCAATTGTGGTTCTGGGATGCTGAAATTGGTTGTATCACTTCATCGCTCATTGTGTCTACTACCGCCGATCCTCGGTCTTCATAATTTTGACAGATCATATTCATGATTCACGTTATTTAGAATTATTAACTGTCATTTACCCATCTCTTCTAAACCTATCTACCATTTGAATATAAAATTGATATGTAGATGTTTCCAAGTAAGTTTGAATGGGATTACTTTCAAAGCAAAAATTGTGCAAAGACTGCACAGATGGGGTTAAGAATGTGGAGTTGTTGGTGCTATAAATACCCGTTCCACCTTGTACCGAGTGATGTTTGTAAGTACAGATGGCCTTAGAAAGAGGGAAGCCGTAGTTCGTGCTTAATTACATCATTTTTGCACGGAAGTATGCTCTTGATAGCAGTGTGTAGAACCAGATATTAACAGAAACTGAAAACCCAAGTTTTGCGTTGAACCCGTTTCTATTTCATGTTCATTTGCAAATCGTGCCATTAGACTATACCGGTTTAGCGAGCGCGAACTTGCCGGAAAGTGCGCCGCGCGGCACTCATTTACCGCTAACGTTCGACTTTCAAATGGGCCTGTCTTCTTTGATCATTACAAACGGGTCGGAGCTTGAATGAGCGCGAATTGAAGTCGAAAATTGTGATGTAGACGTGCTAGGGACGCTGTGTGGGCCCCGATCAGGGCCACGGTCGGTAAACACGGCTACCGGGATCGGCTTTCTGCGCGTGAAGATTCCGATGTGACTGCATTTCTCCGCCACGGAGTACCGACTGAGAATCGGCAAACAGTAACTCGAGAGATGAGCGTGGTGTCGCCTCTTTCTTAAAGCTTGCCGAAAAAACTTCTTCATCTCGATCCTCCATGTTCAATATTGAGCGGGTTATTACAGACGGTGCTCGCTCTGTAGTAACAATCCCCCTCGCCGGGACCCAGTGGGATGTTGGTGCGTGAGAGAGCACAATCGCCCACCGCTTCCCGAGCTTGCCTTCTCGGGATATCGCGTGCAGCCTGTATACGAGAGCCCAATCCAAATTAAAGCTGCTAAGAATTGCCAAAGTCATTTTTGGTTTCCTTGGCGTAAATACCAAAAAGTCGACCGTCTGTCCACAAAACTCGTATCTCAGGAGTCCCAAGAACTCGGAGTCAAATTGCTAGACTATAAGAACCTCGCTCTCCAAACAGTCTCTGGCTTATCGATTGTCCAATGGATATCATGATAATCAGTAACAATTCCCGAAAATCTATAGTGGATAATAACATTAAATAAGGGAGACCTACGTAACGCTTTGCACTGAACTCTCACTGAAGTAAAAGGATACACTCGTGGAAATTATTTGCGAATAAAAGCTTCCAGGCCTGGGAATTATTGTGAGCGTCAATTGTGTGACTCTTCTTTGCACATACTTAAGTCATTATCATGCTTGTCAGCTAGACAAATGTAGAACACAATAAGTTAAGATAAATCCGTATTACCTAGGACAAATATAAAACAAGATTGCGTAACATCACTATGAACATTACTCATGCTGCAGAAATATT
Organism: Eucidaris tribuloides; assembly: GCA_001188425.1. Lineage (NCBI taxonomy): Eukaryota > Metazoa > Echinodermata > Echinoidea > Cidaroida > Cidaridae > Eucidaris > Eucidaris tribuloides. The sequence goes on along the minus strand of JZLH01S0634452.1, from coordinate 27,185 downwards.
TGAAAATAGATGCAGCGAATTTAAGAATGAGGTACATTGGCTCTGGCAGGATTACAAGGCCGAGAAAAAGCATGGCGGTCACGCCATATTTACAGCTGTGTTTTTTGTTGTAGCGCTACATGTCACATGAATTGAAGGAACATCAAGTTTAAATCAAATCTTTCAAAATGTGACGTCGAACAATGAGAAAATGAGGATGACGAAAATGGTATTTTCCAAAAAATAGCTGTCTTCAAATATGTTGGCTGAGTTGAAATTCTTCACACTTTCATCACCTCTGTTGTTTCTTAGGAAATACATATCTACATGTGACGTTCGCTTCACCCAACTATCACACAAATGAAATAACCTGTATGCAATCCTGTAGGCCTAATGCATTCAGTTCTTTAGATTAGCGAAGTTGTATTATGCGGAAATATAGAACTCGGCACTTGCAAAACTGGGGGTTAAAGTTTGACACAAGGTGTTGCACAAATGAATATCCGGAAGAAAGTGTTGATTTCTTCAATCACCCTTGTGTTAACAGCGCATGGCTCTTGTATTTGAAATAAATTCGTTTGGTGTTTAAACTAATACCCGGTGTTAACAGTTTACACCACGCTCTGGTATCATACTTGTGCAACACCAGATGGGTGTTAAATTAACACCTAGTTTGTGCAGTGTGTTATAATCCATGAGGTGTTCAAATCTTTTTTTTCAAAACAACTTCACAATCTAACTCATGGTTCACTGCTCACGAAAACGTTTCTTTAATAACGTCGGATACCTTTGGGTTTACACAATTCATGATAACGATGCATCTCATATGAAATTTCATTTCTAGAGCCTATTTATTTACTTATTTATTTTCATTCGATGAGAGTCGGTATCAAAACGATGCTACGTTGCGAAACTCCACGTTTCCGGTCAGAATGGCTCTGGCCGTCGTCAGCAGAAGAATTCTGTCTGACCGGAAGCGTGGAAGTTTTCCAACGTCGAAAGCCTCTATTCATTGTGAATTTCGCCATGCAAACATTTAAAGGTTAGTGACATACATTGGGAACACTTGAAAATGCCTCAAGAACCAATGAGTTGAAATATTACGAAAAAAGAAAGCAGCGTTCCTAGCAGATGTGGATCTCCCACCTGGGAGGATGTTTCTGTAATTTGTTTACTTAAGGAGAATCAAGCATAAACATAGAAGATCTTATTCTTTGGCCGCGGTAGGATAAAAATAAGCCCCATAGAGAGCCAACACAGCAGGTTCCATGCTAGTGAGTGATATTGAATTGTTGTTTAGAATACGTTGAACGTTCATGGACTACAAAATTTTCACAGGAGCAATGCTTGCATAGTTTACATTGTCCTAGATGACGTATCAGCCCAAGTTGAGGACTATACCAATATGTCATTTACCTTTAAGTCTATAATTATTTTATTTTCGTCTTCTAAATATTATTTAGTTACTTATTTGATTATGTGGTGTATGTGATATGTATGTAGTATTTGTAATGTTATAGTATGTATGTAGTGATATGTATGTACTGTATTGTATGTATTGTTTGTATATATTCACTTCTTGTATTTATTGCATATACGCGTTGTGGTGCTTTGTTAGCTATCGTCTTGGTGTATGTTATTAATTTTGTTGTTGAGTTTCATGTTAACTGATTTAAATTGATAATAGTTGCACACCTGAATTTAGCGCGTTATGTCGTTGTGGAGTCCAATTTGTTTAATACAAGTATTAATTGTGTGCACTCTTTCCATGTGTCGGTGTGCTATTTTATCTGATAATTCTCCTCTTATACAGATTATCGGAAACCGGAGTACATGTCGTCTATTTAATCTAATGGCGTTGCCTTAAAAGTCACGCGGGTTCACACTTAGAGTTCGCCTGCTAACGGTACTTATTTAACAGTTACTCTCTTTACATTCGTTATTTCATATTTTGCGTTTACAACGTCATAAATAGAGAAATTTCGGCGATGACTGAGACTGTTTTATTACAAATTACTGCAAGATTGAAGCAGGGCTAACCCTCGGATGAATTTCTTATCCTTTCTTGAGTGAAGATAACATCTCCAAAGAGGTTAGATTTATTGCATCTTTATCAATTGATTAATAAGAAACTCCGTGCATTCCGGCTTAATGCCATTGCAATCGGCTTGTGCTGGGTTCATGATGAGAACAGGCTTCTAGTATTCAGATATTATAATACAAAAGGCTCTGGAAATTTTTCTGTGAGCTAAACCCGGGGCGCTTCCGTTTGTGAAATATTGACATTTTGGTATAATGAGCCAAACCACGCCAGTCTCTGTTACTAATTGCTGTACCACTATTGAACGCGCTGCTCGACGCGGATGCAATTTTTGTGAATGAATGACATTAGAAAAAGCTGTGGTCTCATTACGGACGCATTAGAAGACGCTCGTTGACCCTTC
>JZLH01S0634452.1:7905-21749 GCA_001188425.1 Eucidaris tribuloides | reverse complement strand
AATTCTCCTCTAAGAATTCATCGGTATTATCAGGATATTAAACACACAAATCAATCTAAAATTTCTTGCTCAAAACTATATTAGACTCAAGAATTTGATTGTTTATATTTGGATCTTCAAATCATTTTGCGTAAAGTTTAAGGTTATAATGTAAGAGTTAGTTTCAAAGACAATTCGGCATGGCAATGAGCCAAAATGAAATTATTGGAAGAAAAGAGAGTTGGTAATTCCAAAGTTTCATTTCTCGAATAAAGGTGAAATATGAAATGGGCTTTACGGAAGTTTATGTCCGTACGGAATGGAAGGGGTAGCGGGCAGCTATTTCAAAGATGAAATCAGACCGCAAATACACGGGGTGCTCGGGGCGATTTGCTTCCCGTAATGCAAAAAAGAACCTTCGAAAATGTAAAAGAGCCTCGAAAATTCCCATAGACACAATGTAATTGATAGCCAAAGTTTAGCCAAAAGAGCACCTGAGAAAAAAAAAATATTTTCAGCTGATGGATCAAGGCGTCTTGATGTTCATTTGAAAAAGAAACTTAGCGTATGGACATATTAGAAACAGACCTGCAATAAAAACTGCCTGTTGTGATTAGTTCGGGCTGTGTTGTAGTAGTGTGTAGTGACTGTAGTCTATTTTTATAAAACTAATTTTGTAATTTTAACGACTGTATCTATATATAACAAGATCCAGTCGATTAATGATCTATTAATTTTGTATTTTTTTGTTCATAGTATGGCTGCTAAAAATGATATAGGCCTATGAATTAGACCATTAGTTGATATACTGCCATTAAATTAACGTAATGGGTAAATTAATATGTAATAATGCGCCCTGAATGAGCTTGTGACGTGTCTTCTGTATTTTTGTTGTATCTTTCTAACTGTAACGAGGCGTCCAATGGGCCAGTGTTATTACCTTGTACCTGTCTAGCCTGACTTTTATTCATTGAATGATGAATACAAACAAATAGATACCCATTGAAGATAGTAAAAAGGTGAATGTCAAAAGTCAAATCAGATCATTCTGCCTGTTTCGATTATTGATGGGTAAATGACTACTCCTCGTCTTCTTTTCATAGCTCAAAGCCCCACACTAAGTTACAAACCACTAATCGAATGATAGCTGAAATTTAGATGTGGTGAAAACAACTATTCTGCTTGCTTTGGCGTTCGTGTATATGACAAATAATTACACATATAGTGAGTTTTGCATTCATTGTGTTTGCATGTTTATTACGGACAACACCGATGTCTAAATATTTCTTTAAAAAAAAGTTAATGTCCTGGCTTTATGAGCTTTAGAATTTATGCGCATTTCTGTCGCTCAGCTAAAGGCATTAGCTTACGCTACATATTAATAGTTGCCTTGTACAGGTCGTGGGAAATTATTTACTAAGTATAAATATCTTAATGTTCCGGCGTAACTCAACCGTAACAACGTTTATTGCGAACACCAAATGTTAATAGACATGACATGATTGGGAACTCTTAAAATTACCCCAAGAACAAATAGTTGATAAAACACCGCTACAATGATATCGACCTGTTCTAACTGAAGTGCATAATTTATCAAGGCTGCAATGATGTTGTTTGACGTTTGTTTACTTGGAAAAGCTTAGCATGAATAAAGTACGGTCCTAATAGAAATATAATCCACATACAAATTTTGAACAACAATTTACTGTCGCACAGCGAATACTCTCGGTAATGTATGTAATAAGAATTACACGTTTTGTCCGCAAAATTTTGACAGCATCTTTGAATAGTTTACTTGAGTGATTCATAGAATAGTTTTTCCAAAGTGAAGACTGCTTCCCATTATGACATTTCCCGTTTTAAACACCAAGCCTTACAATACAGTGGCACACTTCAGATGAATTGATGCATCGACAGCCTTTTACAGAGGAAAAACGAATTGTTAATTCTTACTCAGAATCAAGACCGCTTTACATTTGTTACCCTTTGGACGTTGTTCCATATTGTCTGGACTGCGCTGGCTTAAGGATATTTCAATTTGGTGGTTCTGGGATGCTTGTAAATGGGTCGTACACTTCATCGCTCTGTCTACTGACCGCGCATTCCTCGTCTTCATAATTTTGACATGCTATCATAATTCATGCTTCACGTTTAATTAGAATTATTAACTGTCATTTCGACCCATCTCTTCATAAACCTATCTACCATTTGAATATAAAATTTGATATGTATAGTTTCCAACGTAAGTTTGATGGAATTACTTTCAAACTAAATACTTGTGCAAAAGGACTGCCCACAGATGGTAGGGTAGAATGTGGAGGATGTTTGCGGCTGCTATAAATACCCGACTTCACCTTGTACACGAGTGATGTTTTGTAAGTACAGATGGCCTTAGAAAGAGGAAGCCGTATTCGTGCTTAGATTACCATCATTTTGCACGGAAGTATGCTCGTTGGATAGCAGTGTGTAGAACCAGATATTTACAGAAACTGAAAACCAAGTTTGCGTTAACCCGTGTCTTAATTTCATGTTCTTTGCAAATCGTGCCTTAGACTATACCGTTTAGGAGCACGAACTTGCCGGAAAGTGCGCCGCGATCATTTACTGCTAACGTTCGACTTTCAAATGCGCTTGTCCTTCTTCTTTGATCATTACAAAGGCGTCGGAGCTTGAATTGAGGCGCGAATTTGAAGTCGAAAATTGTCGATGGTAGACGTGCCTAGCGGACGCTGTGGGCCCGATCAGGGCCGAACGAGTCGGTAACACAGCGGCTACGGGATCGGCTTTCTGCGGCGTGAAGATTCCGATGCTGACTGCACTTCTCTCCGCCACGGAGTACACGACTGAGAATCGGCAAACAGTAACGTCGAGGAGGTGAGCGTGTTCGCCTCTTTCTTAAAGCTTGCCGAAAAACTTCTTCATCGCGATCCTCCATGTTCAATATTGAGCGGGGTTATTACAGACGGTGCTCGCTTTCTGTAGTAACAATCCCCCTCTCGCCGGGAGCCCAGTGTGGTGTTGGTCGTGAGAGACACAAATCGCCCACGCTTTCCCGAGCCTTGCCTTCTCGGGAGATATCCGCGTATTGCCTGTATACGAGAGCCCATCCAAAATTAAAGCTGCTAAGAGATTGCCAAAGTCAATTTTGGGTTTCCTGGCGAATACAAAAAGTCGACCGTCTGTCCACACAACTCGTATCTCAGGAGTCCCAAGAAATCGAGTTCATCAAATGCTAGGACTATAGAACCTCGCTCTCCAAACAGTCGGCATGTATCATTGTCCAATGATATTATGATAATCAGATCAACATTTCGAAAATCTATAGTGGATATAAATTAAATAAGGGAGACTACGTAACCTTTTGACTGAACTTCACTGAAGTAAAAATGGATACACTTCGGTGGAAATATTTGCGAATAAAAGCTTCCAGCCTGGCGAATTATTGGTAAGAGCGTCAATTGCTTGTGACTCTTTCCTTTGCACCACTACTTAAGGTCATATTCATTGCTGGTACGAGAACAATGTAGAACAAATAAGTTAAATAAATCCGTATTACCTAGACAAAATATCAAAGATTGGTACATCATCTATGACATTACTCATGCTGCCAGGAATATTTGAAAATAGAATGCAGCAATTTAAAATGAGGTAACTGTGCCTCTTGACGCCAGGATTACAAAGCCGTAAGAAAAAGCATGGCGGCGTCACCACAATATTACAAGCTGTGTGTTTTGGTGTAGGCCTACTATGTCACGATGAATTGAAGGAACATAGTTTAATTAATCTTCAGGAAATTGTGACCGAAACAATTTGAGAAATGAGGATGACGAAAATGGTTTTCCAAATAGCATGTCTTCAAATATGTGCTAGTTGAAATAAATATCACACTTTCAGTCACCTTGTTGTTTCTTAGGAATACAATCTAACTTGAGTTCGTCACCCCAACTATCAACAAATTGAAATAACCTGTTTTGCAACCTGTAGCCTAATGAATTCAGTTTCTTTTAGATTACGCGAATTGTATTATGCGGAATATAGGAACTTCGGGCCACTGCAAAAACTGGGGTGTTTAAATTTGACACCAGGGTGTTGCCAACAATCGATGAATACCGGAAAAGTGTTGATTTTTCAACACCCATGGTGTTAAAGCCAATGCTCTTGCGTAGTTGAAATAATTCGTTTTGGTGTTAAATAATACCCGTGGTGTTAAAGTTTACACCACGTCTTGTATCTAGTATGTGCCAACACGCATGGGTGTTAAATTTAACACCTAGTTTTTGCAGTGTTTATCATCCATGAGGTTAACAAGTTTCAAAAACCATCTCAACATCAACTCATGTTTCACTGTCACGAAAGTTTCTTTAATAACGCTCGTTACCTTTGGGTTACACCAAAATCATGATAACGATGACATCTCATATGAAAATTTCATTTCTTAGGCTATTTATTGACTTTATTATTTTCAGTTCGATGAGAGGCTTTCGGTACAACCATGTACGTGGAAAACTCCACCGTTCGGTCAGAATGCTCTGGCCGTCGTTCAGGAGAATTCTCCTGACCGGAACGTGGAGTTTTTCAACGTCGAAAAAGCCTCTCATGCGAATTGTGAATTTCGCCGCCATGCAACATTTAGGTCATTATATATATTTATTTTTCGTCTTTCTAAATTTATTTAGATTACTTATTTTGGCCTTATGTGTGTATATGTATGTATGATATGTATGTATGGATGGATGTATGTATGTATGTGATGGTAATGTATGTATGTTGTTATATTGCACTTCTTTATTTATGGCTATACGTTGTGGGTTTGTTAGCTATCGTCTTGTTGGTTATGTTATTGAATTTGTTGTTCATTGACGTTTCATGGTGAAACTGAATATTAAATTTGATAAAGGTTGCACACCTGAATTTAGCGCGTTATGTCGTGTTAGTTCCAAGTTTGTGTTTAATGAAGTCATTAATGTGTCACTTTTCATGTGTCGGGGGTATTTATTTATATTTCTCTTTATACAGTTTCGGAAACGCGGAGTACATGTTCGTCTTTTATCCTGAATGGCGTTGCTAAAAGTGCATTCGCGGTTCACACTTTAAGTTCGCCTTCTACGCTACTTATTTAACAGACTTACTCTCTTTACATTGTTATTTCATATTTGCGGTTTTACACGTCATAATAGAGGATATTTCGGGCGATGGACTGCGACTGTATTTTATTACAAATTACTGCAAGATTGAACAGCGCGCTACCCTCGATAATTTCTTTCTCCTTGCGTGATGTGAAGTGATAACATCATCAACAAAGAGGTTTGATTATTGATTTATCAATTGATTATGATAAGAACTCGTGCATTCCGCTAATGTGCCAATTGCAATTCCTTGTGTCGGGCTTCGATGCAGACAGGCTTCATACTTCGAATATAATACAAAAGGGTCTGAAAATTTTCTGTGAGCTAAACCCGGTGCGCTTCCGTTTGGAATATGAGTTTTGTATAATGAGCAACACGCGTAGTCTCTGGTTACTTATGCTACGCACTATCTGCACGCGCGCGCACGCGGTGCACATTTTTCGTGAATGAATGACATTAGAAAAAGCTGGTGGTCTCATACGGAGCATTTAGGAGACGCTCGTTGACGCCTTCGTATTATACAATTTTGATTGCGGTCATGTAGTATGCTGAAATTGAATGTATTGACCACAAAGTCCACAAATGACATCTACAATAAACTAATCTAAGCTGGCTACTGTGCAAGTAAAATTGACGTTCCAGTGAGGTCATTTTCAGAAACACTTTCTACACAAGTGAAACAATGGAAACGGTTAAGAAACATTTGCTGGAATGTAGTCAACAATATGTTTGATAACAAGAAGGGCTCCCTTAGTGTTATATCAATGGTGCTGCTTCCACTGCTACCAAAGTAATACTACTGCAATACTCTACTACAATACTACTACTACTACTACTATACTACTACTACTACGACTACTACTACAATACTTTATACTACTACTACTTTTGCCTACTACTACTACTACTACATACTGATCCTCCTCCTCCTATTTTTTCTTCTTCTTCTTTCTTCGTCTTCTTCTCTTCTTCTTCTTCATCTTCTTCTTCTTCTTCTTCTCTTCTTCTTCTTCTTTCTTCTTCTTCTTTCTTCTTCTTCTTCTTCATCTTCTTCTTTCTCTTCTTCTTCCTTTCTTTACTACTTCTGCTAGGTTCGCATGTCGACTTGCTGCGGCATCGTTCTTATAATATTATCGTTCTTGCTTTCTCCGTTTTCACTCTTCACCTCTTCCGCTTTCTTTTTGATTATATTGGACTTCTATCAGAGTTGCGCTGTTCGAATCGTATCAGGGCTGAAGTGTTGCTCGGGTAGACCTTACATCAACGGTTTATTTGCTTTCAAGTCAATGTGTCTTTAATTTAAAGCATCGTATAACACTGTATTCAGTTTTTAAAAATTCTGAGCTAATGATTCCCCATGCTACTGTGTCTCTGGTAAGGTCTAAATTGAAGTCTTTGAAAATAATATGCAGTTTAAACGATCATTAAGTGCTTCTAAAAGTGAAAATCATTTGACGACCATTCCCGTTTTCCTCACGACTACTGTGTTTGCAGAATTTTCCTAATCGGCTGAGATTTTAATTCGTTGTGCCGACTTTGATCTGTACATATTTATGAGTGACCGCCATAACTCATACAAAGTTTTGTGTATGGGCGAGTTATATTTGTCCATCCAAACGCCCCCCACTACCAGATATGTCAGCATAGCAGTTAGACAATTTTTTAATAAGGCTTCCACAAAGTTATTATAGCGTGTCTTTAAATTGAAAAACGTGATTATTAAAAATGTGATTACAAATTATATTTCATCGTACCTGTAACCTTTTATGTGATGTTCTGCCACTTTACCTTTACCTGTTAGAATTACAAGTGATAGAAATATGATGGAATCGGTGATTCTGCCCTTTTAACATAAAAATTGCTTATGGTGTTGTACGTCTCATTATAGTTTATTTATTATTGGAGTAAAACTATGTCAGAAGCTTGAAACATGATTTAATGAGCTGGTGATACAAGTGCCTTGTTGGTGGCGGTGCAACCTATAGATACTTTGGTGCAACTTTACGAATCAATTAATACAGATCACATCTACATTTATTATAGATTTACAGTTTGACTCAATAATTACATCCCACTTGTGAATAAATTAAAGTCATTTCGCGTCCCTGCATTGCTAATTCTTAACTTATTTTATTGGATAATTATATATCTATCCTATCTTAATCAAACAGTTTATATTCATGTCACACTGTTCATTGTACAAACATTCTTGTGAGGCAGTGAGCTGCAGATACATACCCTGATTAGTGTTAATTTTGAATAATAAAACAGATTATTATGCCGCAGAATCAATGGGAATGCAATAAAAGCAAACACTCCAGTCGGCAATCTCGACTTAGGTCCAAAGACCAGTGTCTGGCCTAGCTTGCACTTTACACACCTATCCCCCCCCCCCCGATGATGCTGTACCTTTTAGTTCGTGAGTATCATAAATAATTGTTCGGTTGAGATTGCTGTACATAGCTTTAGCTTTACATTGCCTGCCTTGTCTGACCCCGATGCAAACAAGTTATTGTCACGCTCGCTTAGTCTCCATCAATGAAATCATATTTCTAATGTCAAAGGTCATCGGGTTATAAACGAGCAATATCAAATACAGTCTGCCTGCAGTGCTTCTTGTGTATTTTGCTGCCATATCTGTATACTGCCCCTTTTCTATGATATAAAGTGTGTTTGTTGTACGTTAAGTGAATGAAATTATATAGTGGACCCCATTTCTCAATGCAGCCATTGCGTATTATGTTCGTTTTGGCACAACTTGTTTTATTGGTTTAACCCTGATATCTTGATCTTCGTCAATAAAGGAGGGGTTTATATAATATTTCCCGGATGAAACCAAACCTCAGTAGAAAGGACGGGTTTGTATGAAATGTGGAATATTGAGTTATCCAATCCACTGGAAGCGGGTGTATATCAGCAATATACAAGCGAAAAATTAAGTGCATGGATATGTTGCTGTAGGAGTGAATATACTTTGAATTATAATATTGTCGGTATAGAACCAGAAGGGTGTTAACGCAGAACCTGTTGAGAACCAGAAGGGCGTTAACGTTAGTGACTTTCTACAGTGATAGCGCCCTTCTGGTTCTCAACAGGTTCTGCGTTAACGCCCTTCTGGTTCTCAACAGGTTCTGCGTTAACGCCCTCCTGGTTCTATACCGACGATATATCAAAGCCAAAAGATCGTAGAAATATTCATAAACGCCAATCATTTCATGATGTGAAGTCCATCAACTTCGCGAACATCCTCCAGTCACATTACATCCATCTAGAGATTGCTAGTGACTGGTGGTAGTGGTGGTGAATTGGTGATGTTGGTGGTGATGGCGATAGTGGTTGCTGTGGTGATGGTGGTAGTAGACATAGGTGGTGGTGGTGGGTGGGGGGGGGTGATGCTTAAAGCAGGGTTGGTAGCTGAATTCTAGCTAGTTTAAGAACAATAATTTATGGGATTACGGTGTAGTACGTGGTGGTGGTGGTGATGTTGTCGGTGGTGGTGGTGGTGGTATCAGTGGTGGCTATTTATAATATATAGATTAAGTGTGTATTGGATGGAGTTTGCTCTGTGTACATTATGAACATCCATCAACCATCGACGGGTACTCTTATTTAGCAAGAGGTGTCTTGGTAATAGCGGTGATGGTGATTAGTGTTGTTTTGTGGTAATTGAGAAACATTTGAGTAAGAGTTGGTATTTGTTGATAACTTATTGAATATGAAGGTGAGGTAGTATATTTGCCACCGTTGTATAATATGCTGTCTCATTCAATTTTAGCGAAAAACTTTATGTATGCATTGATTTATCTATGTCTGATTGTTTCTCGTGCCCGAATAATCATCTTTCGTTGAAAGAAGCAGCACATCTCTGAATTTCATTTTATCATGTGGAAGTTATCCATTTTATACAGAGATTTGTTGACGTTCAAAAATGAAGTTATGAAATTTAGAGAAGGCGTTATGATAATGTGTAACAGCCACACGAAGGTATTCGCGTGAATTTTCTCAATTATTTCTGACATTATCTTTTGTTTCGAGTAGCGATGCGGAACTATCATGTGTGTAGCAAAATGCTTTCACTTTCATTTGTATTTTTCTCTCATTTGCATAGATGCCTGTGGTCTATCCGATGCCGCCCACATTGAAGCCCTTCAGGAGAAATCACAGTGCGCCTTGGAGGAGTATGTACGCAGCCAGTACCCCAATCAACCCAACCGATTCGGCAAACTTCTCCTACGACTTCCCTCACTTCGGACAGTTTCGGCTCAAGTCATCGAACAATTATTCTTCGTTCGGCTCGTCGGAAAGACACCGATAGAAACTCTTATTCGTGACATGCTGCTGTCCGGTAGTTCGTTCAGTTGGCCATACATGACAATGCAATGACAGTGAATGTTGGACGCCAAAATGAATGGACTCTACTGGGCTGAGATGTGTGAGTAGTTGCCCCGATTCGTGATCGAGGCACGATGCTATTCGGACAAAACCTTATAAATCAAAGATAAGTAATTCTATTCACTTCAGATATTATGGCGACAGTACTGACGCGTACGGCGAGATGTTAGAAAATGGAGATCCAAGGGAAATCCCCTTGGTAGCGGTCTTGTGTATTTGTTGCTACATGACTCAATGTACAACATGAGCATTGCTTGATGGTACAGCGATGCCGAAGTCGGAGGAGCATAAATAGTTGTTGAAAACTTTGCATTCATAACCCTAGCCTACATAAATGCAGCTGAAAGCGACAGACTGATCTCAACATGGAAGCCCAAACCCCCATAACGATGCATCGCTTCGCAGACACATGTGAGGAGACTGCTTTATAAAAGACATTCATTTATTTTCTGTAGCACGTGTGCATTCCAGTCACAGAAAAACCAAAAGGACAAAACCCTGATGGGAGAATTTTCATGACTTCTAATGACAGTGTAAATTAGATATGACTTTTTGTCATTTCGAAGTGTGTCCATGTACGTATGCAAGTTGATTTGATGAAGCTAATGCAAGTTAAATGTATTGTTATGGCGAGTAATGTATTCTACATATCAAAGAGTTGAAAACGAATGAATCTAGGAAGTAGGAATTTCAAATTGTTGCGTCTGGGTAGTCACTAAAACAGAGTCAGTCTGTTAAAAACTGATAAAAGTCGGGACAGGTTCCAATCTCCGAATTCCTCAAACGCTCATGGCGCGAATTTGCCGAGGCATATGCAGTCGTGACGTTGAGGGCGTTCTTCCAAGTGATGACAACCAGGATTACTGAAGAGTGATCAACTGAAATCAAATTCAATTTTACAAAATTTGGTGCCAACTTTAACCCCACATTGGGTTTTAAATTGATTTGTTACATGTTTTATGAAACTGCGTCGACAGAGAGAGTCATTTGAGCTCATTTTGTAATACATGTATAACAAATTTGCCTGAATTGTAAACTAAGATTTCATCCAAACTTCTTGAAGTGCTTAACTTTGTACACCCTAATTGTAAAAGAGCTACAGGGTAAAACAAAATATTTTGTCAAAAGCTTGAGTGGTTAATTGTTGCAGCATTCCAATTAATATTGTGTATGTGAATTAGTTAATTGTGTGGGTCCCATTGTCTAACTGTAAATGTGGTTGTTAAACTTTCGTACAGCACTTCGGCGTAGGAGAATTTAGCGATTTGTGTATATTGCACAAATGAATAGAACTAAAACATCCTGTAAGTTGGTAAAATTACCCACCGATTTTTATGAAATTGGTGTACAAATTAAGGCATTTCCATGCATTTAATGCTAGTATCTCCGCACCTAAGGTCAAATTCACATAAAATAAATTCACGAGGTATCTTTGAAGATACATCTCCTGCAAAACTTGTTTCATCCAGTAGTAGTCCAAGTTGTGACTGACATCCAACTTTAACAATTAATTTAACGCTGATACAAAAGTTATGGTATTGAACTAGAATGCAATAGGCCTATTTGGTAGTAAAACGATTTAAATTCCGTTTCGTGATATTGGGTGGGGTCGATATCAAAATGCTGTATAATGCTGTTTAGTGGTGGACCAAGTTACCAAGCTTATGAAGAAATAATTCAGTTAGGAGCGCTGAAATTTTATCAGCACTTTTATATTGTACCATGAACCAGATTTCAGCATTTTGTTTGTTTTCGTAATGAAAGAAATTGTTTAAAAAAGAGAGCGTGTGTCCCAAAATGCTGCAATGTGTCTTGTATAAGCTTCAAGCTCCTGTACGTGATACAAAAGAAATTCGTTTTCAACATATTTAGTGTCATTTTATATAAATAGATAATCGTATACATTTGCTATATATGATTCACTTTATAGTGGCTCTATCGAGAGCTACACATTTGTTATTTGTACATAGATATTACTGTCATTTTGTGTGTACTGAAATATATTAGAAGAAAATGAAATACTTAAGATACTCAAAATTGTTTGAAGTACTATATATTATATATATTATGTACATCATGCGTTTGTTAACAAATAGGCATGAAGTTCTGCTGCCAGTCCTACAAAATATGTGTGACCTCCATTGATACCAAGTGGAAAGTAGAATGAACTGTGAAAAAGCCAAACTTAGAATCTTTTTGATAACAGCAATTTCAGTGTTTAGTATCTTGCTGCAGTAGTCCGTAGTTCTAGTAGGAATTGATTAAATTCAAATATATTACTTCCATTGGACAAACTATAATTTTTCTTTCACCCCTGCGGAAAAATAAGACAATTTTTCCGCTTGCCAAAATATAAACTACGATAAAATCGTAAATAATCCTTTGCAAAATGTTTGCGATATACTACTAGAGCGAAGCTTGCTCGCTAAGAAAATGGTAAAATGTGACAATGTTAATCGTTATCTTGACTTACATTTCTGTTCGATATCAAATTTGGGTGTTTCACTGCTATACTAGATATCTTTTGCCTTATTGCTTTATGTTCAAAATATCTAATGCAAAGTGATGCACTTTTTTTTTAGATGACGTGTATTTGTAGAGTTGTATAAAAAAAACCCGATGTTTTTTAAAGTCTTGACCTAAAGTCACATGATACAAAAAAGAAATCGGCCGACTTTTGCTGGGAGGCAAGTTAACCCATCATAACAAGGGAAGGCTGTCAACTTGGAAAAGTGCAGTCCGTACGTCCAACATCATCTTGCAATGAAAATTGTGTCGCTTATTCCTGTCTAGGCTGTTGGTTGTGTGTCTTGCCAGAAACGTCGACGAACAAATGATATTTTGCCAAAGTTGCTTTTAAATTAGACATAGTGTCAATCCATTTCCTTTTAAGGAAGTTAAATATGTGTGTTTTTGTGACATTTTTAACATAGGTGTAGGAAGATGGTGAAAAGAACAGTGTTTTAAAAGGATAATATATGTGACATGTGACGTTTATATCGAATGAGGTATAATAAGGCCAGTCTTTTAACATGTTGAAAGAAGATTCAGTTTACTTTCATTCATTAAGATTCAACATCCCATCAAACTACACGTTTGAAATATAATTACATGTATAACAGCATACCGTATTGCGTTAAACATTTTGAGATGTATTTGTATTACGTTACTCCACGTGACTTGTCCGAAAGCCCCGCCCTGTAACGCCCCGCCCCGCCCCTTTCTAATAAAGCAAGAGTGGATACAATGGTTGGATGCCCGTAAAACTGTTGACGAAGATATGGACAGACTACTTAAAGACTTTCATACCACCTGCGTATATTACTAACATTTCCTTAATGATTTAAAGATTCTCTGTCGACATGGTTGAGGTGTGATTCAACATAAGAAAGTACTTATTGCCTGACAAACTTGATCAGAAATAGAACTTGTCTTAAAATTTAAAGAAAGTATTCTCAAATCGTGCACTGATAATAATTGATTCCGCCTCGAGTGTGTGCCTGTAAAAGCAAATACTGGTGACAGTTCACTGTACAATTGCGATGTACCAGAATGATTTATGAAATGCTCCAGACCTGTTGTAATTCAATGATTACTGGGAATTCAAAATTTGTGAAAGAGCAGATATCAACTTATCATTCCGTCCACCAAGAAACAAACACATTTTGTAGTTGGCTTGCTGACCCGACATTTCCAGGCCAACAGATGTACCCTAATTTACCGCTGATAATGTCAGTTCGATAAGGCAATATAATTTGACATTTGCCCTCGATCGTTAGCAACGAGATCAATAGAAAGTAAAGAATATCTTCGGAAAAGATAACTGTTGATGACATCAGAACTATGGACTAAACAAGAAAAAAACAACGATAATCATCCATCAAAATTGACTCCAGCAGAGCTCATAAATCTGATTATATTGGAAGTTACGTTAGGATTGTCTTCATTGTTAGGTACACAATGGATCTCATACAACTTGAATGTGAAGTATGATGCCAAGAAAACATTTATCTTGATCAAATTGCAAAAATGAGCTACACTAGCAAGTATATTTCCGTCATACTTTCATCTGTGAAAATACCCGATATTATCAATTTGGGGCTCAAATTTTATTTTTCGACATGGCCAAAATATTTCTGACAAATAAAACAGTCCATGGGTAAAACACTAGTGATGAGCCTTTGAAGTTTGAACATCCCTAACCTCTTTGAATATGCCCTTCCGGGTCAAAATTAGTTTCTAGACCCTCCTGGGAAAATATTTTTTGCGCCGTTTTAACAAGTACTTATAAGTACCTCTCCTTTGTGTCTTAAAAAGATCTAAAATTGTGTGACGTGAGTCATTTTT
>JZLH01S0634451.1:37395-51831 GCA_001188425.1 Eucidaris tribuloides | reverse complement strand
ATATTAGGCATACTCATGTACAATAGTTACTGACAATATTGCACATCACCCACATAGTATTCTTTGTGCAATAGGTCAACATACATGCCCATTTTCCGATGCTAGTTCTTTTCTGTATGCCAATTAATATTTACCGAGGATATGGGTACCTCTTTCTTTTGTTCAACATATTTACAATCGTTTTGTGTAGATGTCGGATATGTTTGAGTTGTGTGGTTATCACTATACCCTCTGCAACTCCACATTGTGTGCTTGAAAAGTTGTATTGAAATACAGGTCAACGGCATGGTAGTTGACCTATAGTATGTGCCATTATTACATACATAGAAACACGCACGCACGCGCGCAAACTCACACACACACGCACGCACGCACGCACGGACACACATACATATATACATATATACAGATTGAATAGGAGGACGCATAAAGTAAAATAAAATTGAGATAAGGTTCACTCCGAGAATAATCACACGTTTCAGGTTGATTTCCACTATTATGGCACAACCCTTTTTACTCTTCCGCCTATTCACTTACCTCCGCTTTTATCTCTTTATGTAACCGTATTTTCATTGAAAACCTTGACTATCACCTTAACTGAGATTTAAAGTCTTATACACAGTAAATTAAAATACTTTGTTGTGTGTGTATATAAATGCATGAAACTAACAGGATAGACCATTCCACCTGAAGAAATAAAACTGAAAGCCCTAGTGGAAATCAACCTGAAAATGTCTACCGTGTGATTATTCTCGGAGTGAACCTTATCTCAATTTTACATATATACATATATACATATACATATACATATATACATATATACATATATACATATATACATATATACATACATGCATACATACACAAGCACACAAACTCACACAAGTACACACACACACACACACACACACACACACACACACACACACACACACCACACACGAACATACACACTAATTTATACACAGACAGACAGACATGCATCATCACACGCGCACACATGCATGTACACAGACAGACAGACAGGCAGACAGACAGATTAACACACACAAACACGCCAGAGCTAACATAGACACAAAAACACAAACATAAATGGAAAAAGAGCGTGGAAGATGTGCCACCTTGCCGGGTACTCATACCTATGCAAGCAAGTCGTTATGTGGGTCTCTGCCTATATTAACAGGTACTGTATCAATCATATGAAATGAAATAACGTGTCAACTAAATTCCTTGAAGAGCGGTGTGCACAACTTTCTTTACGAAAATGGCAAGTCATAAATTTAGTGTCACAATTCCCTCCTTAATAGTGTTAATTTTGTTGAGTTGCAATGATCCTTTTGATTGGCCTAGTCTGGAGGTATTCGTTGGGGCACTACTGAGCATATGGTGTAAATATTTAATGATAATGTTGGCAATATTTCATGAAAAACTGAGTTAATAGATTATTTAAACAAAATCCTGTCGACCACCTGTCACCGTCTGGTTTGGTTAACGTTTCATTTCGTTACAATCTAACAACACACGTCAGTAGTGAAAATTAACCACGTATTTATACTTCACTATTGCTTGTGTGTATATATACAACATTATATTGGACAATACAATAAGCTTGGTCTGGTTTTGCCAAAGATAGTTCAATTTGTGTCCAGGTGATAAATGTGCCATATTCATTTATAAAAGTCATTATTTACCATTTATCAATCTAAAGAGTATAAATTTGATTTAGTCGAAAATAAGAGTATAAACTAGAGTATAAATATGATTCAATTTAGATCTTAAAAAACCCCGACTGCATCAAGATATTTATCTACGAGATTTTGTTGCATTCATTCAATGTTATCCAATTAATATGAGTTAACTTTCCAGATGTCTACAATATATAAGTGTATTCAAGGATCTTGAGTGTCCGGGGTCACAGTGAACATTATTTTATTAATCGGCATTTTACCAGAAGGCCTATACAATATCTTGTCCATGAACCCTAAAACCATAATTAGTGTTACACACATTCTCATGTAATCACAATAAAAATAATTTCGCCCAGATAAGATCGTTATAAAAATTTGGAATAGGTTCAGATGGAAACATATATATCATTTTTATACGCTTAATGTAAGTTTATAAATTAACTTAACTTTCACTAATATATACAAAGTCTGAACTGAACGAAACATCGAGTCACGCGTGGGTTCAATAATTGGAGAAAGTCGTAATGTGTTGAATTATTAAGTGGATTGTCAGTCAGTTACATTTAGAAACAAAGTTGGTAAATCGTGATACACCAAAATATGCAATCCGTTAAAAAGTATATAATTATGTTTTCACTATTCTCGCACAACAAGCAAATTGAAACACAGTGTGAGTTTGTCGTCATATGGTGAAGAGCGCCCTCTCAGGTTTACATGTTACCCTACTATTCCGTTTCGTACAGTTACACACAGGTGAAGGAAGCTCCATAGCAAATAATGTTCCGAACAATGATTTTGAAATAACATTAAAATCAGGAAATGACTAGGGGAGATTGGAACTGACATTCTGTCATAGCACCATTATTTCTCAATGTACATGTACACACATATGGTATTGACTATTGACCAAATAAATTTTTCTCAAGGGGAATCCCCTCAAATACTTCCATAGCCTGCTCTTGGCAGCTTGGCTCAAATGGTTCTTGATTTTCTCTCGTAATTAGGCATGTGAAACGTTTATCACGTGGTATGTCACCACTTATATTATTATTCCCTGGATGTTATGCTATACAGTAAATTTTAAGGCTTAAAGATTGTGTTTGGGATTTGCAAGTCCATTACTTCCCTTCATTATCAATACCAAACGGTAGTTTAGTACTTACAAATATTGTGTTGAAAGTTTGAGATCCATACGTCATGAATTTGTTGTTTCATGAGAAAAACTAATAACGATGTAATATTGTTCTTCCGCGAGTTTAAATTTGCTCAAATTGCGAATCGCGGTTATGTGTACGTTCGCATGACCAGCGGAGCACACTGATTGGTTCAACGGCTAAACTCCGCGCGAACTTAGGCTAACGGCTGATGGGACAATTTTGAAAGGCCCGTGCACGTTAATTACGTCACTGTAAATTTCGAAGTTTAAATGTCCAGATTTTCACCAAAACTATGTATTCTACCCAAAGGTTCTATGACAGGTGTTTATTTATACTAATCTTCACATTGTGAATGATTTGAGCTGATTTAATTCATTTTGCCGATTTCTGACGTGCAAATCACGTACTTTGTCTTCACTCTTACTCCCGTCAAGTAATGAATGTCGAATTCATCATACGTATCCCATACTGCAGTTTTATTTTTCTGAAGTTAACTCTTAATTACTAGTCTCGAAACTATCATGAAAAAACAACTACTCTGCACCACAATTTCAGTTACAGAAAACTACTCGTATAGTAATCATTACAACCACAACAAGGATAATGTTAATGAAATAATAAAAATGTAATGATAATAATAATGATAATAATAATAATGATGATAATAATAATAATAATAATAATAATGAAAATAATAACATTAATAATAATAACAATAATCATGAAAATAACAATAATATTGTCATTATTGCATGTTATTGCTGTTGTTATTGTTGTTTTTGTTGTGTTCATGGTTGTGTTTGATGTTACCTTCTTCTTTTTCTTTCTTGCTTTCTTCTTCTTCTTCTTCTTCTTCTTCTTCTTCTTCTTCGTCTTCTTCGTCTTTTCTTCTTCTTCTTCTGCTTCTTCTTCTTCTTCGTCTTTTCTTCTTTTTCTACATCTAAGACTGATAAATCTGTGTTAGAAAAATAATGTATGTCAACAAAACAAAGAGGACGGCGTACAGCTATAAGGCCAATGTAGATTCGCAGATAGAGTGTATTTCTGAATTCACCATCCTCCTTATTTACATTGATCTCTTACGTCATTAAAGAGTCTCGCCTACTGGCCGCCCTCGACTACATATTAGACCGCTACATGCCTCCGTGTAATAGCCCATCAACAATCAGATAAAAGGGTCCCAACCCGCTACATTAATAATTCACATCTAAATAATTGTTGCCATGCAAGGGGTAGCTGGGGGTGCACGTGGGGTTGCACGTGCACCCCCCGCAGAGCCATAGGAGTTCCGCGCCTGCAAGAAAAACGAATTTGTAGCCACTTTTTATAGCTTCACGCCTGATTTAATCGAACTTTTAGTTCCAAAACTTCCTAAGATGTGCACCTCCCGCGTCACTTAGTTCCCTCCCAAGATGTGGACTCCCCGTGTCCAAACCAGCTACGCCCTTGGCAGTTAATCATAATATATGCATGCAGGTTGAAAAACGTGTGGCGAAGGGGTTTGTCATCGGCGGTCACAATCCAATGCACTCTCGGGTGAATGAGAACCTGAAAAGGCGTGGGCTCTCAAAACACAAACAAAAATCAATGATCGCCGTGTGAATGGCGCACTGTTTGCTCGCCGTAAAATAACACATAAATATCCACACCGGTCCTCCAGGCGATATCACTGGCAATGGATACATATTTATGACACCAACTACACGCGTTGTTACTGCTCTCTTTGCAGACTCAACTGTGGTTGTCAGAATCACTTAGGACTATGCCCGGCTATTTTTGTTGTCACATGATTTTGTGTCTGCACGTTTAGAATTCCTTCGTCGATTGCGATCCACCGTTATCTAGCCGTACAGGAACGGGGAGTACCACAGCAGTAGATCTGATCGCTACTACACAGTGTAGCCTTAATTAAACACCGTCCTATAGATCTAGCTCTTGTTGGGGTATTTCTGCAGAACACCACCATCATGCCCACAAGAAGGTTTCCATCTCATCAGTTTGCTCCGGTATCTCTCCCCCAACCATCCTCCGATGTGGCAACATCCTGCAACCGCTTCTTCTTCGTCTTTCGTATTGGATTTTTACTATGGATGTTACTAACTCTTTGCGCGGGAACCTACGCAGAAGTTTATATTGGGGGAGAAAGGTAAGTAATAAGTAAACACAAGTAACACACCTAGTATAACACATTCACCTGGCGTTAAGGTGAAAAAACAGAATAACTAGGGGTATTTAATGCTATTAACAGATTAAATTTTTGTTTCAAAAACATCACGAGTATTCTTGTCACTGTGGGATCATTTCACCCGTGTTGATTTCATAAATTACACTCTACGCTAAGAACTTGTCTCGCAGACGATCGTGCCATCTACGCGAACAAAACCAATATAATGTTCGATAACCGCTTGAGGCTGAAATGCGCTGGATTAGCCACTGAGTGCATAACAGTTCATTATTGATGATGTTTTGACAACTTACTTGCACACACGATCTCCACTTTCATTTAATGTAGTATTTATATTTTATTCCTTTATTTATTTACATTTCTGGAGAAACTACGATTATCCAAATTTAATTTTGACGTTTGGTTTATTGGTCTAACAATGGTTTTAAAGTCCTGTTAAACATAATGCTGAACATTGTAGGGTTTCAATTTGAATGATGATGTCGAACTTTAATAACTGAATGTAATTGTGTCTGAATGGACAAACACCCTAGAATTTAAATCTTGGAAAGTTATGCGGCCACTGACATTTTTATGGATAAATATCGCACGTGAAGTAATTAGTATTCTGTCAACTTACTGTAACACAGCAGTCTATAGGGGGAAGTATGCACGGCAAAACCACGTATTCATAATTTGTCACCCTTTCAGGACGTCGTATTTAGACCTTTTCACTGTCGGCGACACTTAAAAAGAGGTTATGTTATTATGTAACTAATAATCGTTTAAACTGGTAATTCAAAATATTGCTGGATTATGCCTTTAAAGTTAAAAAAGAAAATGATGAAATATGAAGTCAGTTGTGGTTGTATAAAATGATTATTGCAGATATCTTAGACATAGATTTAACATTTCATCCGAGTTCATGTTTCGACAGGATGCAAATATAAACAAAAGGCGATTGCATACTTTTTGAGATAAATATATTTTGATGAAAGTCACAATACCTTTAAACGTATAATTTTGTTTCAAAGGTGCTTTTGCGTTCAGTCAAAAAAAAAGACGTTCTGTAAGCGTTGTATAATGATATGACAAGTGTTAGATGTAATTGTAAGATTTCAACTTAATATTCATACAAATGGTGTACCCTAATAAGCGGTATACCCAAAGATAACAGCTTCGACAAAATATACATGAAAAACCTTTCCGATATTTTTAAAAGAAAATCTTTCTGATACTTTATTATCAGGTAGTTAACAAACACCTATAAAATAGATGAACAACATTCCGCGTCATCATGTTCTGAATGCATTTCCCTTCTGACATATATTGAATTTATTGATCATTTAAATCGTTATTTGTAAGTAACCCAGTTAACACCACGGTGACCGCCTTTTACACAAATACATGTACACAGATTTCCTATAGGCTGTCCTGAATAAATTAAGTTTTCTCCGTATCATTACAAAACCTTCATTATCAATAATAATAATAATAATAATAATAATATGTAGCTTTTGTATAGCACATTTCACATCACTAGGACGTATCAATGCGCTTTACAAGACAGTGTAAATACAAATAATCTACTGAGACTTAAAATATTAAAATTGTTCTCAAACACAAATCATACTTCTGGATTAACTACAATTAAATTATAGTGATATGACAATTACTAAAGTAACAAAACTTTAAATATTAAATAGTTCTCAAACACAAATCATAATTCTGGATTAACTACAATTAAATTAAACTAGTGATATTACAATTACTAAAGTATAACCATTAAACTTAAAATACAATATTAATATTAATAACAAATGTGCTTTCCTTTTCTACTGAAGAATACATGTATATTGGGATGGTTAATATGAACATGAAAAAAGTATGAGACTTGAGCTGTATTTCAAAAGGGTCAATATTTAGTTGTGAAGGAAGAGAAGAAGGGAGAGAGTTCCATAAGGTGGGTGCTGCATAGGAGAAGGATTAATGTGCAATTAAAACTAATATTGGCCCATGGATTATCTGCATTTGTTGTATATTGAGTGAAGTATTATAAAGAAGCGCATTATTTGTTTCAACGAATGTGTGATGAACTGTTTTGATATATGCTGTACAAACGGTTATGCCATTGTACCCTTTGGTGACGGATTGGAGACACACAGCGGGCAGGTGTAACATATCTGGATCCATTCATTGACATGACTGCATGTAGTATAGAGTGCATAGCTGTTGACATAAACAATTAGACAGACGGATAGACATGCTGTATTGACTAGATAATCAATCCGTTCTAGAAAAAAAGTGACTGAAGTAATATGATATGTAATACAATAATAATACATTTCTAATATAATTAAATGATAATTATATCCTAACAAATGTATTGTATATTATGTAATGTATGCATAAGCGTATTGAAATTCATAAATATAGGGAGTGTAATTGACAAATGCACGGTGACATTTTCAATAACATCTCGTACACAATCTTCATATATAAATTTATAGTAGACAGATTTCAGAAAAATATTTAAAAAAACAGAAAAATAATAGCATGCTTGCAAGCGCTGAATATACCAATACATATATATATTTTTTCATGTCAGAGGAAAAGGATTTATATTTTGCACATGCACAGGAAATTGATAATTTCATAACGTTCTATCGGTATGCTGCTGACATATAACTATATGATATTCAATCTTATAGAATTGCCCGAGGCCTTGAAACAGCAACTCTTAAAATGTCTCTATAGCCTTCTCCTCTGAAGCATAATTATATACAAATATAAAGCAAACACATGACTGAAAGAAAATGCCATCGCTTGAATTCAAGATAATTATTGATGAATTGAATGGAATATTCATACGATTCGTGCTTCACATGCTCCCTATGGGCGGGTTCTTTACTCTATTAGGAGATTCCTTGATGCATGCTCTAGATTTAGGCGCCAAATACGACCCGCGGCCAACAGACGACAGGAGAAAAACCACGTGACTCGATTCAACTAAAAACTTCTTCCTTATAGAGAAGCCGCGAGGAAATATTTCTTCCTTTCATCCACTTTCTAGGTCAATAATTGGGCGTAAGAAAGATTTGCTAGGACAAAAATACTCCGCGGACTGGTAATTCGCTTCCGTATTTTCTGTCAATTCCCATCACGATGCTCATAGCAAACCAATTTAGGGTTATATGGAAGTCAAGAAGAAAGGGCATTAGCTTCGATATACAATATTTTCAAGTTGATTCAATTCAGTTGTACCTTAAAGACACAGTGTAACATTGCGGAAGCTCCATTAATTAAAAAAAATGCCAAACTTTCCCGTGTAACATGTATGATAGCAGTGGTGTATCTAGGAAATGCAGCGCCGCAATTCAAAACCTGCGCCCCTTCTAATATCTTAAACAGGGGGCAAGCGCTGAAATCGCACCCCTTCTGTTAGCTGCTACCGTGCAATAGTGTCAAAATAGCGCCCTTTCCAACTTCTAAGGGTGTTCGTGAAAGTAATATTTCTATGTTTTTTTCTCCACATTTTTCTTCCCGTTTCTTCCCTTTTTCTTTATTTTCCCTTGTTTTTCTTCCAACTTTTGCCTTTTTTTGCGCCCCCCTGAAAGTGGCGCCCGGGGCACGTGCCCCCCTTGCACCCCGCTAAATACGCCACTGTATGATAGTGTTTGAATTTATAAACAATCAAGAAGTAAACTTTAAGCATTCATGCTGTCATTAGCAAACTGTGTACAGATATAAAAAAATGGCACATGAATTATCGTCAGTGGATGAAATTTCAGGACCAAAGCAGTTATGGGGGGAAAATGGGATGGTCGCTCAATGATTTTCACTTTTATAAAGCACTGAATGATCGTTTCCAAATGCAAATTTTTTCCAGGGTTAAAGTTTTAGACCTTATCAGAGACACCAGTAGCATGGGAGATCATTTAGTTCAGATTTTTAACTGGAAACATTGTTAAACAATGCCTTTAATGTCATTAATGATCAAAACCACAGTTGATAGCTTAAACTGGTAACTGGCTAGACATAATTATATTCGCTATCAGGGTGGATCATCACTGTTTATAATAGACCCCGTATATAGGTAGCTTCATTTGCACCTTTTTAAAAATTTCACATGTACATTTAGCAAAAATATTGCATCTTTCTTGTTTTAAATCAATTGCATGATTACCATTGATATCCGAAACGTTCCTTCAACAAACTTGTACAAAAATATTTAACATTGTAGATTTCTGTGGATAATGTATGGTTTTTCGCATAGTTTGAGAGCTTTGTGATCGTTGGGAAAGGGGGAGGGGGATTTGTCGCTAAAAAGATAATCGTTCATGGGACATACTGTATCACGTCCAACATGACTGGGATTTTAAATCATTTTATCAATCGAGTAAAATCCTTCTTACAATATCGGAAATTAACCAACCAAACAAACAATCTATTTTGCATGAAAAATTCGTGGAATACGGCAGGTCTTTGTATACAGTGGATGTATATAGGACATCGGGTCATGCTTTCAAGTATGGCTGAGAGTTATGTGAAGAATGTGTGCAGATGAGCCAGCGTGGTGATCATTGAAGTGACTATGCTTGATGCTTCCACCTGACCTTTATTTATATTATGTCTCACATTTGTTGACATTGCATACAAAATACAATAAACGTGAATAACACTGCTCGCTGGTCTGTGACGTCAACATCAACTTTGAAACTTCATCTTTTGGGGAATATTTCACCCTCGTTTATAAAAAAAAAAACCCATAATTTTGTTGTTCCGTTATTTGGCGCTCGTGTGGTGACCTTCTATGTTGCCATTATTCTAGTGATAGTGAGATGTGACAATGCAGCTAGACGCCGAGACACGCGGTATTTTGCTGTCAAATTGCGATTACCTTAGTGTACCACTGAATATGTTAAAGGGAAACGACAACAAATTAACCTTGACATTTGAGAGACATTTATATGCTGGAGCTCATTTTTGCACATACAATTATTGATACCATAATAACCTGAAGCAAACCTTCCGATGCTGGAACTAAAAAGACTTCAATCTCCCCGATCGTACTCTTGCGTCGAGATGAATGACATACATTGTGTCTCAAAAATAATTGTACAAGTCAAAACCACCCTCTTTTGGCAATTAGAAAATACCCTTGTGACATAATGCGTACATCAACGTCAAGAGCATAGTCTTATAGCTTTCAAATGACGTTTGTTCTGTTCAATTTGCTTGTTTTAATCTCGAGATATCTTCTAAACAACAGAACGGTGGAATCACAATTGTGCCACTTTTACAAGGGACTGTAGTAAAAGTAGCACAATTGTGATTTTACCCTTTCTTACTTAAATTAACATATCTCAAGATTAAGACAAGCAAATTAAACGAAACTAACTTATAAGACTATGCCCTTAACGTTGATGTAAGCATCATGTCACAAGGGTATTTTCTGATTGCCAAAGAGGGCGGATTTCACTTGCACATTTTTTTTGGAGACACACTGTAGGTCTCCTTTAAATATCTCAATAATTGAATATAATCTATGTGAATCATTTACCCTTAAGATTGATTCCCTTCAGATAGTGTTCGGTTGCGTTTGTTCACTTGCAGAAAACAAATCCCTATATAGCTTGTACTGAAAAAAGCCCTTCGCAACGCCGAAAAATTAAGGCAAGCAAATCACCTTTTTCCCAGTTGATCGAAGAACTAAAGGTTTATACTTATTCACATTCAAATCAAGTTGAAAGATCAACGCAGACAGTGGTAACGTAATTAAAACGATATGTTATTGTTGCATGGTAAAGATACCGTAAGTCATCATAATTCATGACTTCTTAACGAAGTCGTGGATAGAACCTGAATCAAATTCGAGAATCGTCAATTATTGTGTTTGACACACCACAATAACCTCTATCGCCCTACGGAATTTAAGTAAAGCACAAATTTGATACTGACTTATGGAGGGTTACTGAAATTATTTTATTAGTCTATCACATCACCAGATCACTTTTAATTATAGTCCGACACTGAAGATCATTAATCAAAATTTAGAATCTTCAAATCGACAACTGAACATTAACTTACCCGAAGATATGCAGCAGTATTCAAACGGTTCCCAGTTAGCTCGAAGCTTTGGATTAGTGAAAATCCGGACAAGTAACTAATTATCTTTTCTTTCTGTTCAGTGTATGTAGTTGATCAGTGTTAAAAAGATATCGTAGTATGATATAGTTGCTATCTTTTTGGCGTTTGGTCATTTCATTAACACAACATCTCTGTAACATTCAATTTAAAGGCAGTACATCTCTTTTGCATACCTAAAGATTAACACTGTGTTAACTGGTGTATAGAAGAAAATGCATTTCATAACTTGTAAATGTTATAATGACCATTTAATTTTTTTTATTGAATTGTTGTATAACCTATACCGAAATGTATATTCTACTTTTCAGACCTTGCCCTGCATGGTTTTCATCGCGTATGATATAGAAAAAAATTATTTACAAATTACAAATGGGTACCGGCTCATGAACAGGAGTTACGCCAAACTGTACGCACTATGGTCTCATACGGATTAATATTCATCTCCCAAAATGTGAATACTTAAATACAGTTCCTATTTTGTGCACATTTCAAATTCTATATGATTACTGATCTTCAAATTTCACACAGACACGTCCTTCATCTGTTCATGAGTAGCGTAGGGCATACGTTAGGTGTTGTTGTTCCTGGAAGGTTATGAAATGGACTCCCTGCCTTTAACCCAAATCCAAATCATGAACCTTACTTCTTATTCCCAACCGTGCCTCTTATTATAATCCCTAACTCTAAAACTTCAAAATTCTGGGTCGCTATTAGATTTTATTAGATTTCGCTTTTAGATATTAGATTCGCGGGTAGACCGAATGACAGTTGTTGGTTGCCATCAGAATTTGTATTCATGTACCATACATTTTTTTTCTTAAGCATGCATGATTTGATTTTGATTATGTGGCTATCCACAGTACCTTTTGCCCTATCTCAAGGATTAGGTAAGCTGAAAAATTGAACATACACTTCGCAGCTGTGTTTCGTGTTTCCTTCCAATGAATCAGGCGCGATCGATTTCCATTCGATGATAATTTGGGATAATTTTTCCATGATTTTGGTATAGAATTACGTCGTTTGTTACGTGTCAGTAATTGCATCCACAAAATGTCTTTGATGCATAATAAAACATAACAATTTTGCAGTTATGTGGAAAATGAATTTTAATCCAGCGGGCGAGTGAACTGATTGAGTTACACTGGAGTGCGTAGGCCAAAACCATTCTATAGAAACGGTTCTAATTTCTCCTACGTCAACCTTAAATGTCTGATTTTCTCAGGTCAAATATATTGACATTCAACGCGATCTATATTGTATTAGAAAAAGACTGTAATATTTGACCAACGTGTAAGTCCCATGGCGCTTGGTGTGAGTAAATATGGAGAGGCGCGATCGCCAACCAAGAACTCATTCAAATATAACATCTTGTTACGGACATAAATATACCATTGTAACGGTCTGTGACCAGATAAAGTTACTCCATGGACCACTCGTGCGTGTCGTTTCACGATACAGATATGCCACTGATTGTTGCTTTTTAAGTCACATGTCACGTAAGCATAAATTTACACTGTGGCCCAGAATGACCAGTAAAATGCCAATAATCTGATAATCTTTATTTGCATTTTCACACCGTTAATGGTGCAGTAAGGCGGCTCCATAATAGTTGTCATATAAAATACAATTTTCTAGTCTGCTGACCACGTGGATAAAGACAGAAAATATTCATTACCAGTGGTAATATTCATTCATTCATTCATTCAATAAGGTTTTATTAAAAATCGACATTGCAGCCGTAAGCTGAATTGCGAATGATTTTACATCGAAATAAGAAATAAAAATCATATATTAAAATCATAAGTATTCGAGTAGCACTGCATCTTTTAAATGAGTAAACAATGCTAAAAATTATGCAATTTAGAATCAGCATATAAGTAAAACTTGAAAATATATACATTTTAAAATAATATAAAAAAATATATAATTTGCTGGACAACCAGAGGGAGACTTCTTTTTTGTGCTTGGCTGAATAATTGTGGGTCGTACTGGACGCAGAAATATCCCGTCCGATACCAGTTTTCCCCTTCTGTTTCCTAAGGAAATGAAAAAAAAAACGCTTTTAATGTCCAATTATCATTGCTCCCTGATACTACAATAGCAAACGGATTTTTGGCCAATATTTATTTGGACGGCATCCTGAAACATGAGGTAAAATGTCCAAATCACCTATAGAAACAAAACATCTAATTCCGTTGGTGACGTTCAGCGAAGGTTTTGAAGATTATATTTGCTTTTCCATTCCACAAAATTCCATTGTAAATTATACCTTGATATTTCACCAAATCACAACAAATGTAAATGTAACCTTTTACACCAAATACGCTTTCATTTGCAATTATACACGCAATTATATACGCACCGTATGCGATCAATTACCAGCAAAGCAACAAATTCCTCATTCCGTATGCAATAATATAACTCATAATTATAGTACATGAGAATGGGAAGTAAGCTCAGAAGAGTTGTAAAAAATGTTTTTGAACATTGATTAAAAATGATCATGTAGTATGAAGCGTACTATGAGGCAAGTATATGCTATAATCAGTGTACTTGGTGAAAGATTACGTTCTTATTTTGTGCTAGCCACTGGTTTTTGTTGATATTGCTAATTATTAAATAATTACACTCAATCAAATTTCCTTGTAAAATTATACCCTGATATTTCCCCAAATAACAAAATGTAAATGTAACCTTTTACACCAATTACACTTTCATTTAAAATTACATAAACGTACCGTATGCGATTAATTACCAATTAATTACCAGCAAGGCTCCACATTTCTCATTTCATATGCAGTAACGCATCATAATTATTGTACATGAAAAGGGGAAGCAAGCTCACAAGAATTAAAACAAATGTTTTTGAACATTAATTTAAAAAAAAATGATCATGTAGTGTGAAGCGTCTGAAGCAAGTATAGAAAAAAGTGCTGATTAGAACCTCTCCTTGTCCCGTATTTCGAACCTTTTAGAAGCAAAAAGGGGTTCTAAATGGTTCTTTAGAACCATTTTAGCTTCTACAAGGAACCATTTGGGGTTCTTTATACACCCTTTGGGATTCTTGATGGTATAAAGAACCCTATACAAAAATAGTAGGGTTCTTTATACCATTGAGAACCCCTAAGGTTGTAGAAAGAACCCTAAAGGGTTCTTGTAGGACCAAAAATGGTTCTAAAGAACCATTTAGAACTCATTTTTGCTTCTTTGAAAAACCTTAAAAGGTTCCAAATACGGGACAAGGACAGGTTCTATCAGCACCTTTTTAAAAAAGTGC
>JZLH01S0634451.1:12206-28108 GCA_001188425.1 Eucidaris tribuloides | reverse complement strand
AATGTACACTATGGTAAACCCTGACGTCATTCCGTTACCGTCATTCCGTTACCAAACATTAATCCCCTAATTGGGCTTTAATTAATTAGTCAAAATAGAAAACGCTTAGTTTCATGAATCAAATTATGTGTAAGACTCCAATCTTCAAATTTAGTACCTTTTAAACACAGATGAATCACAAAATTCACAGAGTTTTGGAAAAACATCTATCTTGTAAAAACACCATGTCCGTTTCACGTCATTCCGTTACCAAGCTCATTATTATGCAAGATTCATTAACGGAAATGGTTTTGTTGAAAAAAAATGGGAGAAGTTGTGTAAACTACTAATATGCATAGAATTGAGCAGCATATTTGACATTGTAATAACAACTTTTTGTTTTACACTGGTTAGAAAGTCCAAAAAATGAGTCCGAACCGTCATTCCGTTACCATGGAACTGCCCATATGGTGATAAATACAGCCTAAATAAGGGCTATTGTGTGACACTCACACTTAGCAAGGCCCTATAAATTAGTTAATTTGTGTTTATTTTATGTCTTTGCAAGCCTTGTCTTAAGATAAACTTGCAGAAACAGTCATAGGGGGGAGGAGCTTATCGATTCAAACAGTGCATACATTACTGCGGTGTGACTAACACACGTCGGGTGGCATGCATCGGTCATGCTTGGTCAGTTTCAGCAATGTGTACGTGCGATCTGATTGGTTGACAAGAACTCAAATGTTTTCTTAACTTATGCCTGTTAGTTGCCGGTGCTTTCTCCCTTTAAGCAACATGATAGATGCAAATGTTTAATCACGTGATATTTTGATGGACATACATAAAACAAATGAGAAAAATACAAGTATTTTCAGTCCAGGATTTTCTGAATTTGTATTTTTCACTTTATGAATTGAAAGAATGAAATTGAAGGAAAGAAAAACAAAAGACGCAAAACATTTCTGGTAGCTAGGTTCTCCAAAGGAGATATATCCATACAATTATATTGAATAATAGAAAAGCATATTCTCGCTTTTGGAAGAAAATGGGCAGGGTGGAGGAATGGAATATGATTATGGTTTGTAGTATGAAAATGTATGCAATGTTAAGAATAATGTAAATCTAGCCTTAATTTAGAGAATATAACAATTAGAAGGTCACACTGGGAAAATTCCACCTAGATTTCTGAACCCCGTTTGTAATGCTCGTATAGTTCTTATTATCTTTTATATAGCGATAATTGGGTACAATATAACATACGTGCGACGCATCAAGAAAAAAAAATATGGAAGCCTGCAAACACACCATACGTGCGAAACACACAATGCACATACAAAACACACACAACCTATTATGCAATACACACACACACTCACACACACATACACACACACACACACACACACACACACACACACACACACACACACACACACACACACACACACACACACACACACACACACACACATTGACAGACCAACAGACACACACACAGACACACACACACACGCACACACACCCACACCCCCACACACACATACCCTCAAATACAAAATCCGCATGTGTCCTATCGATCGCACTACGATATTTCCCGCCATCTGTCGCACTACCAGTAATCAAAGTGTGAACGACCCGTTATCCCCTCATGTGGCCTTATTTGGCACGTGTGATTTAATTGGCTATTTGACGAAGATGGTATGGTCATTTAAAGATTCCCAAGGTATGTTTAAACTGTTAATGGGTATTCGAATACCGTACATCCCAATCCTCTCACTATTGGGAGTTCATCGTAGGAGTTCATCGTTCATCTCCTTGTGTTTGATGTGTTTTAAACTTATGTCCACAATCTTCGTCTTTTATTTGATCACTGACGCAAAAACAATGACCCAATTTGTCACACGAATGGAGGTTCGTTAAATATGTATACGTTATTGATTGCATTGTGAACACAGAAGATATCGTGTGGACGGCGCGTGGTTATAGTAGTGGTCAGTTTGAACGACTGGGCGGAGCAAATCATTACACACAGACACACACACATCCGCTAAGTTGTTAAAACATCATGCAAAATGTCTTGAAATTATGTATAGAATGGACAATTAATTAAAGACTCCAGACAAGCAACACAAAATCAAATAAATATATGGAGAATCAGAATGGAATCACAGTCAAAAATAGGGAAATCTTGAGAAGTTTGGGGCAAAAAAGTGCAAGTAATCATAAGACAAAACGATTTATAACACTCAAAGCAAATTGAAACTCAATTCCCCGGTCGGGCACGCAACATCATCTAGCCTTTCCAATGTTTCAATTGGTTGAAATTTTGCTAACCTTTAGTTATAGCTTAGGGTGAAACTTATTCCATTTCTGATTTAAACGTAATTAATGAATAAATGAGATGCTTCGTAAAATGTTACGGATTTAGCGCATATCCGAATGTTCAGATATCATGAACACTTCAATGCTATATATGAAGAGCTCGTTTCTAAAAGGTACTACATCCATTTTTGGTCAAAATTGATTTTTTGACATTAATGTACTTATTTTCAGTAGCTCTATACACTACTACTAACAACTTGCTGAATTTCTAATTGCAAAGTTGTAAAAAATGGCACTCAAAAATCAGTTCGGTTCCAAAAGGTACTACATCCATTTTAGTTCAGTTCCAAAAGGTACTACATCCACATTCATTGGGAAAGGACCAATCAGAGAGCAGTATTGACTTGATCTTTTACCAACCTACTAACCTTGGATTTTGGCTTTATTGCGAAAAGGACCAAAAATGAAATGGAGTGGGTAAAAACAAAGGCGAAGTGACAAAAAACAGCAGAGATAGTAAGATAGATTTATGTAAGTCGCCATTCGTATAATGTTTTCACGGTTGTGTAGTTAGTGTGGTTGTATTGAGTTTGAATATCATGTATAAAATGTTATAATGTTGATTTTGTTTGTCTGTTTGTGTTGTGTGTATTGCTGTGGGGGTGGGTGGGGTGGTGACTGATACCTTGGTACAAATGCTTGCATGTGTTAGAGATAAGTGTTATGTTGTGTGGTAGTGTGCGTGTGTGTATGTGTGTGATGTATGTGTGTATGTGTGTTGTGTGTATAGGTGTGTGTGTAGGTGTATTGGTGGGTGCATTTGCGTGCGTGTGTACACACGAGCGTGTGTGTATGTGTGTGTGCGTGAATGCCTGTGTATGTTTGAACGTTTATGCGTGTGCGAGATCGTGTGTTTGTGTGTTTGTGTGTGTGTGCGCGTGCGTGCATGTGTGTGTGTATGTGTGGGTATTGTGCAGATCTGCGTGTGCTGTGTGTGCATGTGTAGGCTTCTTTTGAGGCCCCCACTTGATTAAATTGATGCATTGTAATTTACAGTCAAGGAAAATTTCGGTTCCAAAAGGTACTACATCCAGTTTCGGTTCCAAAAGGTACTACATCCACCAAAATAAAAATTTGATTAATTTATTATAAATAAATCCTTGGACTTTGATTTCTATGAAGAGTGGTGTTACTAATCTTTTGTATCATACAGTAGTACAATCAGGGAAAATATTATTGCAAACTGAGATTGCTAAATATGTCAATTAAAATATCGCGTTTTTCTCAGAACTTGAATTTATGGATGTAGTACCTTTTGGAACCGAACTCTTCATATCTATACGTGTACCATTTGCGTGGAAGAAAGCTCTCATCTGATATCTTACAGCTTATACGAAGATGCACGACGGAATTGTTTCTTTAAATCTGAAGACAGTGCACTACTTTAAGGACCTCTCACGCTGCGCTTGACGTTACACAGAAGGGTCATCACAAGGAGAAGTCCTAGGCAGAATGACAAAAGTCTGCTAATGATACCCTTAACTTGCAACGTAAGCCATTAAGAGGGCGACGGTCTTACAAAGTACGGGTATATTAGAGGGATACAACGCCATAGTGTGACCATAGTTTCTAGTTAAAGATTCATAGATACAATTTCTGAGGAGCTGCATGCCATCAGTCAATGTACGACGTACGGATTATAATTGGTCCCGCGGGAAGATGACCACTTAGTCTCCACGGCATCATCCAGTTGGAAGATAAAAGGGCTCGTGACCAATTATTTCACTTGAAAGCAAATTAAGTACACACATTTTTATTTGACGAGTTAAATTGTTTTCATCTTTCAAGGATTCATTTGAAGGTTTGTGCATATCAATGAAATTTAAGATTTATCGACTGGGCATTGTGTTACTGTCATATCATCATAGTATTTATCAGCAGTGAAAGTTTGTTTTCAGCTGATAGTTTTCAATTTCATTCTTATTCTTTTAAGAAAAGAATAATTCGGTTGTAGGCAAACAGTATGTTGGCCTACAGAGGCTCTCATATTTACAAGCTGTTATTTTAATTACCATTGTCACATTTACCACGTAATTCGATATTAAACACAGATTTCATCAGCAAGACACAGTGTATAATTATGAACTGAAAACAAGTTTAAATACAAGCTTTATCTGTACAGAGAGGGTTGTTTACCCATTTTTCCTTTCAGAACGATAACTTGGCTATGTTTTGCTGTCATTCATGTCATGAAACAGCTATAGGGCACCTTTAGCTATTTGGTGTGTCATAATATGCGTGCCTTTTTGTGCAGAAAAAAAACTTCATGACTTGGAGGCAAGCCGTCGAACGTGATTTTGTTTTTGGTAGAAGTTTCACCAAAAGACACTTAACCATGCCGTGTCAAAATTGAGAAAAACATGCCTGATCATTCAAGATGTCCCCCATTCATCGTCTCAGAGTAATGTTCGACCTGTCAAAATAGGATTAAATGGCAGACAAGAGGATTCAGCTACAAAATCCCGTTCCTTATTTCTTTCAGAGATATATACGGTTTGGCGCGTTTTAGTCATCAATATTAAGAATATAGTATCAAGTGTTATGTCATTCGCGGAAGACAGATGTATGTGGCGTATTTACTCGAATGGAAAATAGGTTAGAGGTCTGGAGGGGGTTTTGATTTCAAACCAGTATTTAATGTGTGAATTATGTAAATGATTTACACATTTGGACTTCACACTTCTCAACATATTAACTGAATATTCATTGGTATGGTATTCGGTAACAATTTCTAGAACCATTTCTTCTTGTTAATTACCATAATGAATTTAAAAAACAACAACAACTGAGATCCACATATTTGTACCGTTTTATTTAGTAACTTAAATTGATACTTCATGGTGGAGATTATAATTGCTATAACATTCCCATTTTGAATGACATTGATGAACGTTTACTTGTTTTCGTAGAGTCCCCCATCCATACACACACACACACACACACACACACACACACACACACACACACACACACACACACACACACACACACACACACACACACACACACACACACACACACACACACACACACACACACACACACACACACACACACACACACACACAGCACACAAAATCGACAACACGACACACGCCGAAAATACAGAGATAAACCGGGAATAAACACACACACAGCGCGCTGCGCCGCGCGCGAAACACACACACAGGAGCACACACACCTACATGCAAATTGCGCTAAACTAACAAGCAAAATATAACAAGTAAAGGATGGTTTGAAGCAGAATTGATCCAGACATACATAGTTATGTGGCGGATGAATTAGGATCTTCTCTGTCTATTTTGATATATCAATGTTACGGATTTTTACATAGTACATTCATTTCATAGTAAATGAATTGGTGATTGAGTGTATGGAAGTATTATGTATGACAACAAACCCAATAAGTACGTAATAACACATACTACAAGATATACTACATACTATACATCTGGTCATTTCACGTACGTACGTAACATAGGTGCATTTGCCACACTACGTGAATGGACTTAAAATAAATACGTCCATAATTCAACGGAATTGTGAGAGAAGGCATAATACGAGACGGGGCAACGCGTACTTTTCACATCTACCTTCGATTGACCTGGAATCGTGAAAGTTCGATAACGCTTTAAAGCTCCAGAGTTTCGGAATGTGACTCAAACACGACATTAGCAAAGCATCAATATCATTATATTGCATGCTGCACAGGGCTCATACACAGGGGCCGATAGACAATGACACATGGGTGTGAAATGAAAATCTACACACATTAATGTTAATTACGACTATGATCGTATCATTAAATAGAAATTAGCATTCCGTATTCACAGACACCTGGTTCGTGCCACGCAGTCGGCGTATTTTGCGTCAACGTTTGAAAGCGATGGACCATGTGGGTGTGACTGAATGCAACGAAGACAGTAACATAAGCTTTTTCGAATATGAATGAATAAAAGCAATATTTGAGAGGGTCTGCCATTTATTTATTTATTTATTTTATAACTCAACATATGTGGTTTTCGTTATGGATTGAGCCATCTAGCCACACAAATATCATAAATAGCAACCAGTCAAATAAACATGGTGTGTTTTTGAAGCAGATATGTAACGAATTTTTAGCACGTGACCCTGATGGAAATTGAAGTTCATTATTAAAGGAACAAATTGAACACTTCAGCAGTTCTGATAATAATGGCATATATAACATGATATATGGGAAATGTGTGACTCAGACATGCAATATACTTGCTCTAAAATTAATATTGTATCGTAAATTCAGGACTTCGACCTATAACGCATATTGTTTATTATCATCTTTAACGATGTTGTTTAGCATGTTTAAGTAGCAGTTCCTGCTGTTACAGATTCACGCGCAGTTATATGTATGCTATATGTGCATGCAAGTTCATGGTCTCTGCACTATTTGTTTTTCGAATGACTGATCGGGGAAATTGTGAGACCCAATATACGTCGGGGAGACTAAGATAGAAAGACCATATCCTACAGACAAAAAAGGGATGGAGGGTAATAAAAAGAGCTTCTTTGAACGCGTGAGTGGAAAGGAACAAACGTAATAACTAACTCTCGAACGGAGAAGGCAAATAAGCGAGGTGAAGCATTTTCTCGCGAAGATTTTATCACGGAACAGTGGTAACTGACTGACGGTCGGGTTTTCACAACGTAAAGTATGCTGCATGTGTGGGATTTAGATGCATGATTGCCATGCAATTTGAATAACGTGAGATTGGTCCCATGATTCAAAAGGCGGAGTACTTGAACCGGCGTCTGGCTAGATGCAAGAATTAGGATAAAGGGCACGGGCTGTATTAAATATGGACTTTAATTAATAGTAATCCTCACGCAGAATCCAATATTTCACTTACAATCGCTAAAACACAATCTAAATTTAAATTCACATGTTAAATAAAGTCGATACGTTTGAAACTCTGTGAAATATATTCTTAAAAATCCTTTTTCTTAAAACAATTTTAATATTTAAAAGTTGGTACGTAGTCTACCAGCTATGAACTTGTCATTCACGGCATGGGTATTTGTTCCTTGTTTAACATCTTTGCGATGCTTTTTTTTTTGTTTTGTTATGTCTTAAAATGCCTCGAAAGTAATGGCTCATATACAGAGTATGATCAGGATGGCACCTTAAGTCAAGGCTAACATGAACAATGATGAGGGAAAGAGTTCTGTGGTGTTTAACTTAGACAAGAGTATAATAGAGGCTGTTCATTGTTTTGGATTTTTAATTGGTGCTGTGTTCGTGTACTTTTTATCAACATAGTTCTTTTTTTATATAGTTGGAAAAGGAGTTGAATTATTGATAGCTTTAAAAATGGGTAATTGGTGGAGGGAATGGCTTTCTAGAATTTAAGATGGCGTATTATTTGTTTAAAAAAGGATATGATTCATTTCGGAATGCCTAAACCAAGAAAATATTCAGGAAAAGAAAACTAACTAATTGTTCAAATCATTATGTCCTGTGCATTGCATACAGCGCTGTCATTGAACTCATGTTTTTTTTAATACTGTGTTCATCATATTTTTCTATTAGGAGTATCAGGAGAGACTAAGACATAAGCATTCGAACAATCAATGGACAAGTGATTTAGTCACAATTAATGGCAGGAACAAATGGAACTCATGTTTACAGGACAAAGCAAAAGCTGTCGAGGTAAGAAATAATGCTTAAATTTAAAACAATCTTCCTCCTTGTTGAAAAAAATCTTTGACCATACAAATGAGCGAATTTTGATAATTAATGGAAGTGTTCATTAATTGAATTTTTTTTGTACATGTATGGACGCAGCAGAGAAGGAGCGTGTAAAAATACTATAAGCCCTTTGCGGACACGAGTTGAAGAGTTGAGGAATTCCAACGTCAAAATATTGGCAGAAATATGAAAACGAAAAATTTCCCGTTTTAAAATTTGATTTGTATTAGTTAGGCAATATCGCTTCCCATCGTTCGCCACCTCAAGTCCCATCTTTTCACGACCTATTGCACTTCGATTATAAATTGGCCATATGCATTGGAATTAACACGGACGGGGGGGGGGAGCAAAATGAGGAGGAAATACGTCCTCCTGCATGAATTTCAGAGTGAGGGTCAACATGTTGAAAACATAAAACAACAATTATCAACGTATTTTATAAACATATTGGAGATCTCTTACTACTGGGAACTGCAGCACTTTGGGGGAGGGGGGGGCGCTCCTCGTCTGCTCAGGCCCCTAGTCCCACAGTTCCGACATCTTTGTATAAAACATGTATGTACAGGTTTGTGTTGTAGCCTTAGGTAAGAGAAACACCGACTTCGGACACTGCTACGCCAAAATAGGGCCGCCACTGGATTATCGGTACCTTACCGACTGAGCTGTTTAAATATGTAAACAACAACCGACGACAACGCGCCATTTGAAATCTAATGACTTAGGATTGGATAAGTGATTTAAAAGTCCGTGTAACCACAATCCATTTGCATGCGTAAAGAGAATACATCAGTACTGGTTGATGTACTTGCAGAAAGCACATTTTGACATCAACTGCTTCAAACGCTTCTGTGAACCAGATGTATTCTAAAAATGTCATACAGTACATGGAGAGAGTAAGTTAAAACAACCAGAACACTTCGTTTTGGACAATATCTGTTTACACAAAATCCCAACTACTGACAAAGTACTGAACACCGAAATCAATACGTGGGAGCTAAGGTAATTGTTGCATACACACTGGCAGCAGACGGAGCTTAACTGCCGACGGGTAGCTCAAACTGCCATTCCTCATGCTTTTTATTGCATATGAAGTGAATTAGTCCACATCTAATAATTGCAAATGTAATTTACTCTCACCTGGAACCAAATGAAATGTGAATTTTGGATGAAAGATTTTTCAGCATCAACTCGTACTGTGTGTTCCTTTAAATGTTAATCAACACGTAAACAACGACATAAACCGAAAAATAACCTTTCCGATGGCACCAAATATTCTATCAGCTAATATTCTGTATCTAGAGGCTAAAGTCAACGTACTGACCCTAGAAAACGTCTATCGCAGTCAACTGAAGTTGACGCCATTTGCAGTAAGACGAATTGGTGGACCATTTCTACTGAATTGTTTGCAGATATTAAACCTGTAGGATTCGATTTCGTACTCTTAACTTAGTAATTGACGAGAAGGAATGCCATCAATGGGCGCTGCATTCAAATACAGGAGAACTGTAGGAAGAAGGTTGGCGTCGACAAAATGCACTTCGACGTTAAACAGTTTCTGGGGCAAGTACTATCCAGTGTAAGGCAGTTTCAATTCATCATCCTCGAAGTTACATGCAGGGGGTAAAGGCACAGAAGTGTACAGACGCGGAGCCAGTGTTAGATGAAGATAAATTTGTGGATGCACGTTTCTGTCGCCTGCCATTTATCATTGACAAGAAGAACATGTCTTATGAATGCTGAATGTTTTTGCGATATTTGCTTAGTATGAATAAATATCAAGGACGCGTTTGCTGCATTGTGTTTTATATGTAATGATGCGCAGGTATAGACACATTATCAGTTTATTTGGTTGACGTCACTATGGCATCAAGCAGCTGTTTTGCTCGTGAAATGGTCTACAAACTGCCAGAATTGAAAAACCACAGTATGTCAAAACGCATTACCTGATTACCAAGTCATTTCTGTCAAAAAACCAGACGAAATAAACTTGCATCAATCATGTTATATTCATATGCTATCAGTCGCGAGACGCGACTATCACACTAATAATTTAAGGAAATATTTATACAGCTGTACCACATTCAGGCATAGTACTCACAACTCATTATGTGCCCGAAATAATGACACGTAGATGTAACCTAATGGAGAAATATACCAGGCAATTTTATACGGATAATATCATGCGCATGTTATTATGTTGACAACACATTCAACATACCTAGTTAATTAAGCAAACCAACCAACCAACATGTTTACTTCATTAACCCCGATCAATAAATACAAACTGGAATAAAGGCGCGCCGAACACCAGTGCGTGCTCTTTTTTTCATGCAGTTAGGCTATGACACGTCTAACAGCGTAATGACAGAGCTGAGGCATTGGTCACTGGCTTGGATTTAATACAGCTTTAGTGTTATTAGGCATGGGTCGCATTGTAATTGGCGTAATTCATATGTCATGAACTGAAATGTCATCTCGGATGCCACGAACTGTCATCTCGGGATCCTCCGATGCAAGGCGATCTTACCACCGAACTCGGCCCCATGCACCGCGGTCTGTCAGATGATGAATAAATGAACAGCGCTGGAGAACGTTGTCATTTGTAAGGTCTGTGGGAAAGAGATTTGTGTGTAATATTGGTAAACGATCCCACCAAGTCTATTTCAGCTGCAGTATAACTCCTTTAAAATGCAGTGAATGATTGGGAGAATAAAAACAATGCTCTCGAACCAAACTGGTTGAAAGATATACCAATGGAACACCAGCTGGAGTGTATCTTCTGGCTGGAAGGATTTATATAAAATTTGTTTACTTAAGCCGAATCAAGCTTGAACGTCTAGCATCTTGTTTCTCTCGAGCCCCGTAACAATAGATCCCATAGATAGCCTACAAAACAGATTTGTATGCCTCATAAGGCGTACTGATGATATTATTTTATGAGTCAACGTTTGACTGCCAAATTTCACAGTAGAATGCTTGCAGCAGTTACTTGATTCCAGAATAGTTTCACCCGAAGCTTGAGGACTACCCCCAATCATGTCATTTTACCTTTAAACTCCTGATCTCTATTGAAGATGGTTTTCCGCTTTGTTACACTAATTTGTACGGATCATTGAGGATATATTGCAAGAAACTCTAATCAAAATGAGAACGGGTATGAATAATTTTGCTGACTTATCTGATAGAGGCGTCAACGATTCAAATTAATCTAGTATCATTTGGGATATTACGAAGAAATTGAAAAATATTTTTACATTACACTTTCACGGATCGTTCGGGACATTTTTGAACAAACTCTTATTAAGTAAAATGACTACAGGACAGGGATTGCCTTACAATAGCATACCCAATGGAATTAAAATAGCCGGAATCATTCGGACATTTATAGGGAAACTGTGGTCAAAATAACGGATACTGCATGCGCAGAATTGATGAGGTAATATTCATTGTGGAAAAAATAGAAATAGTCTGGATTCTAATGGATATTTATAAGAATTTCTGGTCAAAGTGGTTTTGGCCCGTTGGGAACAAATGGTTTGTCAATTTATATTGAAGGAACTGACATACAACCAGAGAATTGAATAAATCATGTATTATTTGGTCAAAATAGATTATATGGAAATAAATTGCCGATTTATCTGAAAGTAGTCTGGAAAAAAGATGGAAATAGCCTGGATTAGCATGGATATATGAAAGAAAATTTACGCTCTAGTAGTGGACGGAAATGCTTTGGCGATTTATCTGAAAGAGGCGTTTCAAAGGAAAGAAAATAGTTTCGATTATTTGGGACATTTAGATTATATTCGAAATGGAATGGAATACAAATTGCTTTGCCGATTTATCAGACGACGAAGTATATCTACTGATAGTTGAAGAGCCTGCAGATGTAAAACGGATATTTAAAGAGGAATAGAAGTAAAAATTAATTATAATGAGAATATCTTTATAGACACAGAGAAGGAAATAGCCTATTTTCCATTTTAATAGCGTATTTTTGTCAATTTACATTTAATTATACCAATTTATATCAAGAAGTGGCAACCGATTTTTTTTTTTATAGCGAGATTTGACAAAATCATCAAGCAATGGTGATTACAACGGCAGGTATACCTGAGGGTGTTTTTTTTTTATTTTATTTACGTTGATTTTATTTCCGGCTAGTAAGTCTGATATGTGTTATTAGAACTAATTATAAATCTTTTTGTAATACTAAATATAGTACTACTGTATAACTGGTAAAGTAGGCGCATATCATTTTTTGAGGTTTTAAAGTTCTGTACACACATCACACTCACACACACACACAACACACACACACACACACACACACACACACACGCACACACACACACATCACCACCAACACCACCACACACACACATTCACACCACACACACACACACACACACACTCACACACACTCACAACACACACAACACGCACATACACACACCACACTACACACACAAACACACACACACACACCCCCCCCACACACACACCACACGCGCACACACCACCCCCCCCACACACACACCCACACACACTTACTCACACTCACACACACACACACACCAACACACACACCGCCCACACACCCACACACACCCACACACACCCACACACACCCACACAACCACACACATACACACACACTCTCACACACACACCAACACGACACACACACACACACACACACCACACACAACACAGTACACACCAAACACACACACACGCACACACACAACACCACACACACACACACACAACACACACACACACACACACACACACACACACACACACATAAAAAACCACACACATATCACACAACATATGCAAACACACACAACACATTTACATATTCAAACACACAATATGCACACATTTACATATGCTTACACACCCCAACACATCACACACACACACACACACACACACACACAGCAATGAATACGTACCAGTACATGTATTTGCGAAATAGATATATACCCTCTGTTTCAAAATGATTGATACAATGTTTGGAAATACATTTCGTTGACATTCTGATCTTATTCAATTTGTGACGTTTGACATTGAACCAACACACTTAATTTTGTCTTCAGAGCGATGGTGTGTATAATAACTACGGTAAGTACGAAGAACTATACTTGAAAACACACAAAACAAACGTAACATTATCGGTGACTCTAGAGTATCTTAAAATTTTCTTGACAATAGACTGCAACTCCATCATGACACATTGTTGATTACTGCCTGGTTTGCGCCAGTTCCTGCAAGGCATTAATCATAGATAAACGTCTGGATTAATGTACTAACAATTTTCATGATGCTTCACTCGAGATGAAGGATACTGATCCTTCAACTTTGGGCCATCATTACTACTAGTCGCTTGTCACAGCTGATTTACTTAAAGGCAGTGTTCAAATGCGTAGCGAGCAAGTCGTAATGTAGAAATATTTCATTTCATATTTAAATAACAATATATAATAGGTAAATGAATAAATAAGTAAATGAATAAATAAATAAATGCTAAATGAATAATACAATCAATAAGTGAGTGGAATAATCGATACACGTTAATTAATACAATATGTATATATGCTACTTGAATAAATA
The DNA here is from genome assembly GCA_001188425.1 of Eucidaris tribuloides. Lineage (NCBI taxonomy): Eukaryota > Metazoa > Echinodermata > Echinoidea > Cidaroida > Cidaridae > Eucidaris > Eucidaris tribuloides. The sequence goes on along the minus strand of JZLH01S0634451.1, from coordinate 14,403 downwards.
TTCATATGCAATATCATAATCATAATCATCAATCAATCAAATCATAATCATCATCCGATCAATCAATCAAGCATCATCAACTCAATCAATCAATCAATCAATCATCAATCAAATCATCATCATCATCCATCCATCAGTCAGTCAATGGAATGTAATGGTCGCACAGCACTAGTGGTTATTTGCTCTTTAGGAAATTGTGATTATTAAAGCATTTTATAGATCGTAAGGTGTATTATTGACCCTTTTCAAACTCTGAAGTCTATTTATTGGTGTTTTCCATGCAATGTGAATATTGGAATAGCGCAGGCTCCATGGCAGGTGTTGGATAACGTCAGTCGGATTTCACGCAACTATAAACGTTTTATTTTGATATATCATTTAAGCAGTTGTTGATCACGTGCGCTCACATATATGAAGCTTTTTCTACAAGTGATAAAACATGAATTATTGTATATATTGTATAGTATTACATTATTAAACCAATATCGTTTAGGCAATTGAAAAGGTTTGGTTGGTATTTTTTCATTACTGGTTAGTTAGGATTCGATGGATATGCCATTGCACATCATATTGTATGATAAAAACAAAAGAGTTCAAGGAAGGGCTGAGGGAGATACAGCAATCCATTATGTTTAATTGGAAAGTCCAACGTTTGGATGCCCATCAGCAAAACATATTAAGTCAGATAACTCTACTCCATATCTGTCAGAGGGCTTAGAAATGTCCTTTCGTGAATGTAAATATTTCAAAAGCACACCGCAAATTTATGTTGTTTGTACTGTTTCTATATTATTTCAGGAATCTAAAACAAAACAAAAATCATACATAATTACACATATGACATATGCAATATAGAATAATATACATAAATCCGAGGATTAGCCTAATCAGGATCAGTATTTAAAACAATACTGCTGTAAACCAAATTGAAATTTAATTTAAACATTGAACTTTAATTTACAACAAGGCTCTAACTAAACACATTATATAAATAAATGTAACTCGTGTGCTGTGGTCGTTGGTTATTTAAACAAATAATCAAAAGAAGCAATGCCAGTCTTGAATTTACTTGTAGTTATGGAATATGCGTGAACCGATTTCTAACCACAACATACGCATTTTGTTCACAGTCACACACCAACAGATTCCTAAAGTACAGTAGCAGATTTGCTTGGTTATATTATTTAAACCTCACGTGTGAATATGGAAACAGTATTTAAATTCAGTTTGATTAAAGATTACGAAAAACTAAAGACGCCGTTCTCGATACCAACCTATACAAGTTTACAGTAAAGATTTAAACACTTATTCAAGTTTTTTTATTCTCTGTTAGCACTTCCATTAAACAAACTCATACGTGTGCATTAAATGTTTATTTTACACCCACACGAACTTGTACAGATGTCGATGTCAAAATATGCATAGGTAAAATGAGTGTTTTGTTGTGTCTCTTGATCCGCCCCCGGAGGTTTTTACGTCGTCCGAATATTGTAGGGTGAAAGATACGGAACGTTCGGCATGATTATTGCCCAGGCACGTGTCTGAGTGTATCAGCCAACGCACGCGCGATGCAGCCACGTTCTCTGCTATGTAAGAACAGATACACTTCCTTTACCATGTTCAATCTTACGTGGACCGGGCGTACATCTCCGCTAGTAGACATATGAACGCCGGCCAAGATATATTCTTGTCACCGACATTTATAGCTTATGCAATGCAACCTTTGTTGCCCCAGACGGCGTCAACCGCGAGATCAAACTCACCATGTCCCCCCGGTGACCGCATCTATTCGGTCACCCCACATTTCAAGCATGCAAGGCTTGTTACTGCACGCCTCACCGCAGACCAAACTTCAAGTTCGTGTGCGAAGACCCATAGCGTATGTTCCCATGCGTGGGGAACGCCTTAACACGAAATGCTTCTAATTGAAACTATTGGCGCCCTTTTCACATCCGATCAAGTTGTATGGTATTTATCAGATCCTTTTGTCATTCTTCTTAAGTAGCAAATATAAACATAAGGCAAGCATGCTTCTAAATTAAACGAAATTAATGTTACGGCCCTTTTGGCATAATATTTACAAATATGCTAAGGCCTTTGCCGGGCAGACGAAGGCATAGGCAGCACTTTATAACATGGCGCAGCGAGAACCCTGTGTTGAGGGACTGGTGTGGAGGAAAGGTGAGGTGCTACTCAA